>VXAK01001736.1:115840-141996 GCA_013399435.1 Arenaria interpres | reverse complement strand
GTGTGGAGCGGCGTTGTTAGCGCTGGAGCTGGGGCACAAATGGAAACCTGCCCAGGGAAGAAGCGCCGTGCGTTGGGAGTCGTGCCGTCCCACCGGGGAAGGGATTCAGCTCTTAGAACTAACAAAAAGGAAACAATTTGACTCAGAACTGGCTTTTCTGGCTTTTCTTTTTTTCCCCTTCTTCTCTCCACTGACTTTAGTCCGTCCAGAGATACAAGAAGAGATTTACAGAAAGGACGATAGGCTGCTCACCTTGTTAAAAGATGTTTATGTGGAGTCCAGAGATCCGCCGGTGCAGGTGGGTATGTTCCTCCGGAGGAGGCATACCAGCATCAGCGCTGTGGTATTCAAGCTCAGCGCAAATCCTGTATAAAGAAAAATGCTCTCTTACTGCCTAAAAGCTACCTTTTTAATAGACAAAAGTGATATTTTCATTACTCCTATCAGTAGCACTGACTATGTTTGGCCCTGGGTCTCAAACATGTGACAGGTTGTGGTTATACAATAGTCTAAATGCTTACACAGTCTTCCTTTTTAACATCACGTTGATCTTATTTTGTTTTTCACTTAAATTCCCACTTCTGCTTCCTCAAAGGCAGGAGAGTTGGCCAGCTTTTTGCAAAGACGCAGGAGTTTGCCAGAGATCTCTTGTAGAGCTGTTAGAAGAAAAGAGATTGGGACCACTATATGGTAGAGGACAAAGGCATTAACATTTTAGTGGAGTCTTTAACTACTGATATTAATGTTGTGCTACGCAGAGACTTTTCCTCACGTGGCTGAGGAGTAACACTTCCAGTAATGTGCAGACTGGGGTTCAGTCTCCTCTTTTCCACTTTCTCACATTATGGTTTGTGCTTTTTAGCTGTTGCATTATTGGATTATTTTATTCTAGCTGCTTCATTCAGTAACAAAAGTTTCATAATCATCTAGCAATTAAATTCCTAAGTCTCTCTGATGTGCCACTCTCATAGTACTTTCTATTCAAGATTAAAAATACCTTCAAACACAAACATATTTCTGCAGTCTCTCCCTAAAGTTTCCAAGTAATCTCGATCTTTAATTTTTATAAGGGAGGTTAGGACTCTAATCTTGAGGTACTGAAGGTCTAATGTAGATATCTTTCAACACCTCCATTTGTAATCCTGTCAAGATTGATTTGAGGAAAAGCCAAAAGTGGAGCACATCTTAGTGCTCGATTCCGTGCCTGCTCTGAGGCTGCTGCCACTTCTGACTTGCTCTTGTGGTGTGTCTACTTGCAGTTGTTCGTAGAGTGTGATTCAGGTGTTAGCATGGAGCCTTGTGGGCAAAACTGCATCCCAAAGCTTCCTTCATTCATGATGTTACTCTCAATGCTTTGTGCATCGTGTATGTATACATACCTATAGGTATATTTGGTCTGTCTGTCTGTGGTAAGTGGAAAAGCACCAACTCTAATTCCTGAAGTGGCGGATACCCAGAGACAGATCATTTTATTAAGACTTGAAAAATTGTTCATTATCTGAGCGCAGTTTTATCACAAAATAAAAAGGAAGAAATGGAGAACTGGTAGCACCATCAGACATTCTTTGTAGTTCAGAGACAGTCACACAGTTATAGATGCTGTAACATCCACATAAGTTTTCTCAGCTTATAAGTTAATACAGAGTGTCTGTGGGCTAATTGATGGACGTACTTTTTCTTAAACTTAAGAAAGGTTTCCATTGTGTCTCTTTTGCAGTGTCATTCACTGTTAAATCTTAATAAAAGGCAATAGGGGGAAAGCGGAGCTGGTTTGGAAATGACTTGGAAATATGAAGGGACTTGGGAGAAGAGACTTCACGTGTCTGAGCGCTGCAGTAGTCACGGGAATTAAACTTCATATGATGCTGCAGAATACTGTCTTTTTGTCCAGCGAAGCTTGTTCTCTAGACAGAGCAAAAGAAGGGATATCTTTCAGTTGCAAAGCTAAAAACTGAATATTAAAGGGAGAGACTGTATGAAAAGGATGATTCCAGTGGTATCAGGAGGATACCAATTTGTAGTGTGATTTTTGTTTTTCCTTTTTTCCCTCGTGCCATGAATCAGTACCAAATGTTAGGTTATCTCCGTTTATTTCTGGCTACCAAGATTTGTAGTTTGACTTGTATGAGTTGGTACAACGATTCAGTGGTGTTCACTGGATGGTAGCGTTTCAGAATCTGGGTGGGGGGTTGACATCGTCAACAGAGTGGCTGTGGAACAAGGGACAATTTTTGTGATATCAAGAAAGTAAGGCTGGCTAAGCATTTTTTTTTAATTTTTTATGCTGTGAAAATGGGGAAAGTTAACAGGAAATGCGATAGTTAGGAGAACAGCTTGGCTGCTACAGTATGCATAGTGAACAGAACTGCTGGTAAGATCTTTTTGTTTTCCTTCCCACAATTAGGTAAAAGATGGAGGTGGCGAACATCTTCCCTGTAAACAGGAGGAAAAGAGACTTACAAAGCTAGGCAGCTTGGGAGATCTAGATATTCAGAAAGTTCCCAAAGGCAAAATTTCCATTGTGGAGGCTCTGACGCTTCTTAATAATCATAAACTTCATCCTCAAATATGGACTGCAGAGAAAATAGCAGTGGAATACAGTCTGGAACTGAAGGAGGTCAACTCTCTTCTGGAATTCTTCATTCCTTTTGCTGTGCAGGAATTTCCTAAAGAAACCAAAAAAGCTATAAAACCAACATAAAAATAATTACCAAAACCTTGTGTGATCTTACTCGTGTCTTAATTTTATTCTTGAGTATATTCAGTGTCTGAAAAGAGCTGGTAACGTGTCACCCAACAAGGCTGCTTCCTTGTACCAGTAGGATGTATTCAAGCTGTTCCATTCTATATTGGGTGGCTTCAATTAAAAGCAGCAATTACAGGACACAGTTTGTAAACCAGACTATAAGTACTAAGTTCAGCATGTCACATGATTCTCATTATCCCATTTGTGTGTCACAGGCTCAGTTAAAACATATAAGTTCTAGTGAGAACTTTTAAGTTCACAGATTGCCTTTCTTGGCAGAGACTTCCCGGCCTTCGGCCTAATCAGTGCCCTGTGTGTATCAGCTCCGCAGTCTCACGTCACGGTGTTCCTTCGAGGACCTGCTCTCGAGGTGTCTGTACCTGCAAACGGCTGGTTTTTTCTTTTGTATAAAAATGGAATAGTGTTTCTACTTTGTAAAGAAGGTTAACCGCAAGGAGATTGGGGAAATTCAGCTGTGTCGAAGTAAAAAGAAGGTGAAGAGCAAGAAGGCCTCTTCCCGATGCTGGAGCGATAATGGCTGACGGTGTAGCTCCTCTTCCACGCTGTTCTGATTTAGTCTGTACCTCCCCAGGTGCTGTCTGTCAGTCAGGAGTGATGATCTTCTAGCATCAGTCTCTTGCAGCAGTTTCTGGCACCTGTAGGAAAAAGTAATTGTTGATATTATAATTAACGGGTAGCTATCAAATGCAACTGAATCTACTGATTGGACCCACTAGTAGGTCTTCTGTCAACGTCTGCCTGTCCCATCACAATAGTCGGGTTTCCCCACGGAGACCTTGTCTGCCTTACCCAAACGTGGGCTTACATCGGGTCGTGGTCCTTTCCCAGTGTTAGAAAAGGAGGTTGCAGACTGTGAGGAGGTGACTGTGGATTGTAACCCTCCTGATACCGTCACTGCTCAGGTCCGTGCAGGTAAGGAAGAAATTTTGCATTATGATTAATGGTGTTAGGAAAACTGGTTTATGTTTTCCAGATAAGCTGGTGTGTGTGTAATAACCAGAATTTATATTTAAGAATGTGTTATGGTTGCCCTTATTAAAAAAAAAAAACAAAACAAACCAAAATGTTCATTTTATGCGGTGCTAACATCCCTAGTGCCCATCACTCTTTATAAAGATCATCAGCATTTGCCATTAGAAATCTCTATTAATAAGATCATCAGCTTTGCCATTTCACAGCAAGATTCTTTCCGCTTCTCTCTCTGAGACGGCAGAAGGTATTTCCAGCACAGTCTGCCACAGCGCATGCAAGGTTTCCCTGGATTCATTTCTGAAGTACGTAACGCTGTACCTTAGCGGAAGGAAATGACACCGAAGTGCATTGGATGAAAATTGGAAATTGTTAGTTATTTGGATGTGTGGACTGGGGACAGGCTTGTCATTCCTCCCGGAACGTAACGGGGACAGAGCTGCGCTCTGGAACTGATGCATGTGAGTTACGCGCCACAGGACGATTCTTTTGTTTTCCACAAAATGCTCTGTTTTACAGAATGTTGTAACAGAAATACTTTATTGTTTGAGTCCTGGTCTTCCTAATGTAATATTTAAGGTAATATTCCGAGTACAGCTGTGGAATGCATTCGGTAGGGACACTGGTGGTGGTATTACTGGAGACACTGGGATTTCCTTCCTTGAAAATTAATCTTTAATTAGGTATTGGAATCGATTAAAAACTCGCTTTGTATCAGCAGCTTAACCATGCCCCAGGACTACCTTGGTCTCTATTTTTGCTTCTTCTGTCTGCCTTTGTCAACTGTCTTCTGATTGTCTACACCGTGACAGCGCTCTGTCCCTAGAGGCATTACGGTGTGTATATATATATATATGTGTGTGTCTATATGGTATATATGCTGCTACTTTGCTTATACTCTTCAAGGGGCATGTGCTTTGGGACGTTTGGTGCTCATCATGCTCAATGCTTCAACCATACCTTCAGGACAAAATCCTTCCCATGAATGAGATGATTGCAAAGCTCTCCCTGGTTTCTCTGGAGCCAGAATCCTGTCCTCAGAATATATTGTCCCCGGTGGGAAAGCGGGCAGGTCCCACAGCACAGAGGTGGGCCAGAGATTCATCCCCCTGGAAGCAGGATGTGCCCTGGTGGCCCAGAAGGCTCCTCTGGAGCAGGGAACTTCTCCAGCACAGCGCGTTCACTCCAGGAAAATTCGACACAATGCAGTTTGCTGTCAACATGCAGATTCTTCTGCTGGTCACCTGCCCCACCTGCTGGGCAATGCCAAACCAGCATTGTGAAGGCATCACTGATGTTACGGATCATGAAAAACCTGTATCTATGCAAATTATCCATAATCTGAATGTTTAGCTTTCACTGGCTCTCCAGACAGGGAGTGTTTTACTTATTCAAAGCTCACAGGAAGATCCAGGAGCTCTGCTGGGAAAGCCCCGATCAAGCACTCTGAATGCAACCATCTTTCCCTGTGTAGGCTACCGTAGGCGTGTGCCTAAGCTGTGCTAAGGTGAGTACATGTTTGAAGATAACGCTGCCTTTAGGGCTGGTGTCTGGGAGAAGACAATTCTCACTGTTGCACCTAAAAACGTTTATTTCCTTTCTTCCTATTTCGAGGAGCGCTTTACTCATCAGTTATCTCGCCTGCTTACCACCTTTGGTCCAGTGGTATGCTTTTTACAGTTTTTAACTTGCTTATGTCTATATCCCTTTCCCGTTGCTGTTTGGCCAGCAACTTCAGGAAAAGGTACTCTTCAAGGAACTGCTTTGAAGAGGTAATTATGGGAAATTTGTGGGAACCTGCAATTCAGCTTTCTGGGACTGTTTACGTGCCAAATTTTTCGTGTTTCATTGCCATGTATGTGGTGCACCAAATTTAGCTCAGATGTTTTTGGCCATCATATAGAATCGTTGCATTTGGTAGGGAACAATCTGCCTCACCCAAACTGCTTTTGCCAAATTAATGTAAATTAAAGTATAAACTTTGTGAGTCTGTAAGGGAGTTATTTCATTTCTAGCGTAAATGACACACAGTTAACAAACTTCTTTGTATGTGGCATTATTAGGCCAGTTTTCCAAATGTCACTGAATGAAGCCAGGGCCACCTTGGGCACCGAGACAGTGAGTACAGAGGGCAGGCTGAGCCTCATTTGGAAATGAGGGTTACATTCCTGGGCGGACATAAAATTGAATTTCTTCAGGGGAGTTTCCAGCAGCTATTCTGGAATTCCCGGCTTGAATTCTTCCCAAAATGTCTCTTTAGGGGGAGTCTAGTAGCTCACTTAACCGTGTTTTCCAGGATATAGTCCCATTCCTCTAGCCTTGTACAGCCTTCTCCGGCCAGTCTTCTCTGCTCTGAAAACTTTATGCAGCTGCACTCTTTGCTTTTTACTGGCCCATATGCAAAAGTCGGTTGTGTTTTGCCCTGTCAGTATCAGCAGCCTGTTTTATTTTGCAGAGCTCTCTTGCCTTCTAGGAGCAGCGCATCTGCCGAGGTAAAGATGAGAGAACTGAGCACATGTTTTGCTCCGCAGAGCTTATGAATAGGACAGATTTTCAAAAGGGATGTAGCTTTTCATACATCTTCAAAAGCTGCTCTTTTGGGATACGTGAAACCAAGTAATCTTGTGCTGTCTCACCGTGTATTAATCGTAGTGTAGGTTCTTGCAGTCTGATGCCGAGACAGCAAGATTGGAGCTGTGAGGCAGGAGTTTTACCTCTCTGTGCAGGTTCATCAGAGGGGACTTCACTACAAAAAGCCTTTAGCCTTGCAGCGCACAGAACTTGTCTTTTAAGCTACCTCTTTTTAGTCAAGGAGAAAACAATGTTTATATGCGAGAGGTTTGTCCTGAACTTTCCTTCATGGGCACCAAGCGTAGCAGAGCTGACGTCCCTTTTGGTGGGGCTGAGGTGGGAAGTGGCAGGGGCTGCAGCACAGCGGGAACAGGAAGGGCTCACTGTGCTCAGAGAAGAACCCCGTGCTTGTCCCTTACGCTCCTACCCCTGTCCCCAGCGCTACAGCCGACTACAGCCCACCTCCTCGCTCTCTGCCAGCTCAGGCAATTGGCAGACCGCTTTATGAACCGCTTTAATTCATCAGCGTGGCAGAAAACAAATCAAAACAGGCATATTTAAAATCGAGAAGGAGAAACAGTCTTTACTGTTGTCAGCATCGGTGTGTACCCTGTGGTTGGAGCCAGCGTATGTTCAGCTTACTTCTATTATCAGCCACGTCCACTGAGGGCATCAAGTTATTAAAATTGGATATGCTTTTGTGTGCCATTTAGGGGCAAAAAGCTGAATGTGCAGAGGTACCAAAATGCCCCTGAATTTTCAAAATACGTTATGCCCAAGTTCTTTGATTTGGGATGGAGAAGCGTACTCTAAAACCTATTTTTATTATTGTAATAAAATAGTTTGGCATGGTGGTATGAGATGGCATTTATTTCTAAGAACAGTTCAAATGGAAGGCAAAATATTTTGTTCAGACACCAAAGATATCCCTTGCTTTGCTAAATAAGGGGGAAATTATGTATTTAGCTTTAGTTGATCTTGAAAATTTTGTCCCATCCTAGTGCCATTCTGCCATTCCCATCCTTACCCAATTCCAGTCCTCCCACTCCTCTCGCTACTTTGTTGACAAGTATCATCTGTCAGGTTTCTAGTCCTGTTTCATAGATAGGTAATTAACTGTGTACAACGAGTGAGGCTGATTTACTGTCTACTAAAGCTACAGTGGAACTGGAATAAATAGAAAGTGAGTGCATTGAAGAGCAATGAATCAAAGCAAAGCAGGCTACTGAAGATGTCTTTAGGAAGAAATAATGCCACTCTATTGGCTTCGCTCCTCCACAGAGGAAGAAAGTGGGAATAAATTTCATGCTGTGTTCTGCCTTTCTCAATTAGCTGTCACCAGTTAAAGATTTCCTGTGTGGGAATGAATTCACAGTTGTCGTCACTTAACAAAGATAAATTCTATCAGCTCACTCCTGGACACGCAATACTTCAATATTAAACTCTTTCTTTATATCGCAAAGTTCCCATTAATGTAGCAATTTGAGAAATGGAGCCATTTTTTTGGTGACTCTCTTAATAGGTTGACATTTAATCATGGTTTCTTAACCCTTTTGAAAGAAATGTACTATATGTTCTGGATAAAAATGATTTGAATTTTATCATGGACACATAGCTGTGATTAAAAGCTGAGAAGATACTACTAAAAGCAAGTCTGTTCTTTCAAGAAATAGCATAAATACCTGTTTGTGATGTATAGGCTCCATGACATACATAATTCTCTAGCCTCCAGAAAGTGGTGAAACTGCAGTGTTTCGGAAATACCCTAAGGAAAAAACATAGTTTCACTGACAGAGAACTATAGGAAACCCTTGCTGGATTTTTCGCCTCAAAATGTTGTGTTCTCTATAATTCTGCTGCTATGGAACTTGTTACAGAATTCACCCCTTGCTACAACATCATGCTCTAGCATGTAACATTTAATTTTGCCAAAAACTTGTAATTAGTTCTCGGCCAAGAACAAAAGCTTTAACTGAGCCTGAACCATGCTGCTAAAATCCCCTTCAGTTTGCTGCAACCTAAAATAATACTTTTGAGAAATACAAACTGCTCCCTCTGTCTTAGCTGCTAGATTCTTCTGAAAATGCGAGATGAAAATCTAAATGTAGTTAAAGTCAAAATGCAGAATATTAATATAAATTACATAGGGCTTTTGATGTGCTACCGCTTTCCGTCTTGAATTTAACCTTGCCTCTGTGACAATTTCCTTTTTTTTTTTTATTTTTTAACAATACGAAAGGCCTTTGCTAAAGCAATGTTTTGTCCTTGATGAAATGATAGCACCTTTCCCTGCCCAGATCATCTTGGCTTCCTGAAGGAGGGAGAAAAATAGCAGACAAATAGATTCAAATGTCAGGTTGAAGAACGTTTCATGATGGATTTTCAAATGCTACGTCCTTTCTACACCGGGCACTAGAGACAGATACGCTGCGTTTGTGCAGCCTTGATCAAAGGTCTGTTTCAAGTGGAAGACAACTTGAATCTGAACTAACTTCACACGTTACTGGTTTCAAGTTATTTCCACGATAAGGAGAAGTGATTACTTGAGAGATAAAAATCCAGTGTGCGTTCCAATTGGTCAAGCTGTTTCTATGGTTGCAGAGTGGTATCTAAAGATTCAGCTGAAAAAACGTGGCTTTAAGATGACAGAACAGCTTATCCGTTGCATCCCTTCACTAGGTAGGCTGGGCAAAAATGGAGTTCCAGGCTGTGGAGGAGATATAGGCAGATGATTTTGTTGCTGAATCCTTGCAAATAACCCCTCTCCCCAAATAAAACTTTTTTTCTGAAAGCCCTGCCAAGTATGTGCTGCAGGTGGCCTCTTTTCTTATGCTGTTAGCGAGCAAAGCTTTTAAGTGCCACCAGAGATTCCTCAGAATATCATGAGATGTATGGAGGGGAGGCTCAGGGGACCCAACTGCATCGTTTGAGAAGGTGAGTTACCACTATGCACCTAAACGTAAGCTGTGAAAACAAGAATAGTATTTGTTTGGGCTGTGTTCTGCAAGCACACTTCACCCCATAGCTTTTAGAGAAGTCACCACACAAAGCGTTACTTAATTTACTGCTATATTTTTCTCTGGTTTACTATTAGAAATAATATTGTCTTATTTTTTTCTGAGATCTGCTAGCAGCACAGTAGGAATAAAAAAATTATAGGCATAATATGAGAAATTAATCTTGACTCTTCCTAGGCATGCTTTTTTACATGTGTCTTTAGCCACTCTACAATAATATTTCTATTTCACTTTTTAATTTTACTTATAAAAATGCAGACCAGCAGCAGCATCTACAATTTCTGTAGTACTTTCAGAGCCTCTCCTTAGTCCGTTAAGGTAATACAGAGAAAATTGCACTGGAATAACGAGTACTGGAGTCTTACTGACCTGCGGAAGCTGGATGACAGTTTTAACAGGGGCTGGGCAACCTCCATGGGTGTCAAGTGCAGTTGGCCATCTAGGCATTTGGGATCTAATGGTTATAGGGATGAGGAATGATCTCAGTGGAAGGAGAAGAACTGAGCATTTCATTTGAGAAAGAGGCAGACCACTTCCTACATCAACACATTGGGCACCGTGTTGTAAACAGTTTTAAATTAATAGAATCACAGAATAATTTAGATCTTAAGGGATTAATTTACCTTGTGCAGTCAAGCTTTGACTACTTCCAAGGCTGGAGATTCCACAACTTGCGAAACTGATTCCAGTGCTTAACTGTCTTCATGGGAGAAGTAATTTCCTTATAGTAGGACAAATTTTCCTGTTGCAACTTGTGACTGTTACCTGTTGTGGTTCTGCTGCAAGACTCTGGGAAGAGTGACTCCAGGCTGCCGATGCCCAATCAAATGTCTCTCAGCATCAACCGAACATTAAAAATTATGGGGAAAGAAATTTGGTTCCATCCATCTATGCATTACTCCTGTTCTTGGAATGTCATCCTTCTGATTCCTGTTCCTACACCTGACCTCACCTGTAAGACACAAGTGGAGAGAAAAGGTACTAAAATATAGCTTAAAAGACAAAGGAATTGTTCAACAGAATACAAATAGACAATTTAAGGATTATTCCTGCAACAGTAATGCCATCGTTCTTCCTGCCAGCTTGTGTCTTTTCGCTGTATATACTTAGTACCAGACAATACATTCATCTCTGGAAAGCAGCAGCTGGGGCTCTGGGTGGGAGAACAGGGAAACAAGAGCTAAAATTCAAACAAAACTTATCCCTGTTTTTTCTCGGTGATTTACCAACGGAAATAATATTGCCTTATTTTATTTAATGAACAGTAATGTAGAAAAATTTGATGTAAGCTCACAACTGCTCCTCTTCCCTTAGCGATTCTTCTGTAGTAACATTTTCTGGTAATAAGGTTACAGGATCCATATTACAGTCAGAGCACTTTATGGAAAGAATTGTTTCTATTTATTGTGTGCTTAAAAGATCCATAGTTGTTACTCATTTTCTACGGCCACAGACTTTATGAAATAGTCGGAAACAAGTCTTATAGATCAGCTTCATAATTTATGATGCTTTGATTCTTTGTTTTGATAGTATTGATACCCAGGCACAATGAGTTGACATTTTACTTTCAAGCCTCCCACATTTTCACAAAGACACCAAGCACAGAAAATGCACGCAGTTTCTTAATGCCTCTAATGGGTCTGCATCAGACACACGAAGGAATCTGGGTGCGGTGACTGACGTCTCTATTTTTCTGATCATTGCACAAGCAGCATAAACCAAATTGTTGTCATTATATCACTTAAATCACTCCAGGAAGATTCTCTCTGATGGTTCCGTGGCATAGACACGTTTGTCTTTCTGGTAGGGGTTCATCTTAAGTTCAAGTCAGTGATAAAAGAAAAATTCTGAACTGCCACAATAGGACTGTGGGAGAACTGGTGAAGCTGAGCCTCTGCCGGTGCAGGGGGCACCGTTATCCTCATCACAGGAATGGAACGAGATAGACCCTCAAGTCCTGATCCTGCACTTGGATATGTGAATATTTATTTACATAAATGGTCAGGTTTACACCAACAGATATTATGCACAATTACGTCTTAAGATTAGTTCTGAGGCCTCTGCAAATTTCTCAGAAATAAGGCTAGTTCAGTTCAGATTCTGCTGTTCGCTTTTTTTTTTCTCTCTGGGGGATGAAAAACATTGAAATATACTCTTCTATGGAAGTGTGAAGTGGCACCCTGTGAGGATTTCCGAGTAGTAAAAAGCATAATAATGCTCTAATCATGTGCTATTGATCTGACCATGTGAGAACACTGTTAAAGTATAGGTGATCTTAATAAAGTCAATTAGTCTAACACCCTAGAGATTTCCTTTTAACACACAGTGATACTGCATTATGCTACATTACAAAACCTCTGACACTGTACATCCTGAGTCAGTAAATGACAGTGAACTTTAAAAAGAGAAAAAAGGTATGTTGCTTACAGACAAATATGATTTATTTCTGCACGATGGAGAAAGACACGTATACACACACACAATATTATCGTTCTAGTGTTAGTGTAATAGCTTAGATTTTGGGAACAGTCTAAGCTTATCGTGTGCTAAGCTACATTAGGAAAGACATAATATTCCTGTTCTTTTGCACAGTCTCCCAAGAGAGAGATTGTAAAATCTCTGGATCATCAAGCTGTGCTGTAGCAGACGCTGGCTCTGTTATGCAGGTCAGTTAGATCCCACCCAGGTAAGGATAAAGGCATTTCACCTGTCCCTACTGAAGAAAGCATCGAACGTGTGAGATGAAAAAGCAGTGTGGCCAGCAGGTCGAGGGAGGTGATTCTGCCCCTCTACTCTGCTCTGGTGAGACCCCACCTGGAGCATTGCATCCAGCTCCGGAGGCCCCAAAATAAGAAAGACATGGACCTGTTGGAGCAGGTCCTGATGAGGGCCACAAAAACAATCAGAGGGATGGAGCACCTCTCCTGTGAAGACAGGCTGAGAGAGTTGGGGTTGTTCAGCCCAGAGAAGAGAAGACTCCAGGGGTACCTTATAGCAGCTTTACAGTACCTCAAGGGGATGTACAAGAAGACAGTGACAAACTTTTTTAGCAGGGCTTGTTGCAATAGGACAAGGGGTAATGATCATAAACTAAAAGAGGGTAGATTTAGACGAGATAGAAGGATGAGATTTTTTACAATGAGGGTGGTGAGACACTGGCCCAGGTTGCCCAGAGAGGTGGTAGATGCCCCATCCCTGGAAACATTCAAGGTCAGGTTGGACAGGGCTCTGAGCAACCTGATCGAGTTGAAGATGTCCCTGCTCATTGCAGGGGACGTTGGACTAACTGAGCTTTAAAGGTCCCTTTCAACCCAAACTATTCTCTGACTCTATGATAGTCAGCCTATTTAACATGTACCATCAACAACTAGAAAGCAGCAATACCTCATCTCTTTTCACTTGTCATTATAAATAAATTGGACCCTCATCCAGATTTGCCACATAGAGTAGGTATCAAAGATTTGTATAATATTGTTTAGTGTTTAGAAAATATTTAATCATCACTGTAGAGTAGAATTTGCATTATTCCCATTTTTCATGCCAACATGATTTGTATGGCAGCCAATGTATGCTAATTAGAGAATTGTCCTAATTAATTTTTGTCAGTGTGCTGCCCTAACAGGACTTAAAATGTACAGCTTAATGTATTAAATGTATTAAATGTATTAAAATTGCTTCTATTACTCATTGTAAACCAGGGAATAATGTGCTATTAACAGCAAGTGTTTACAACAATCTTTAGATGCACATATTCTAATTAAAGTGAACATCCAACATGTTGGCCAAGGATGAGTCATACTTCATAACAGCTCTACAGGGAAGGAGATCCGAGTTGTGTATTCTTCTAAAGCAATGGCCAACAAGAATAAACCATTTTCTTTTGTGTGCAATGGACTTTGTACTGCTTATTGAATGCCTAAAGGATGGATTAGTGAACGTGAAAGCACAAAAACTGGGCACACGAACTGCATAGGACAAGGATGGCAGCTGCAATGGAGGTCCAGAGGGAAGGGCTATTTGAAAACTTGGTTGATTAGGTTTTGTTGCTAAGCACAAAGCCTACACTCTGTGTGCATTTTTATCACTCAGGAACAAGGTACCAGCATATGCCATCCTAGTTACCATGGTTTCCATTCAGCCACAGTGCCCTCTCAGAAAAGAAACAACTTTAGTTTTACATTTGTTTCATATATTCCTTAGGTATCTCAAAACCAGAATTGCAACTTGAATTATCTGTGGACAGATCATCCTGATTTGGTTCTTGAACACGATACGTACTTTCCCAGACCTGAAAGCATCTCCTCTCATCCCAGAGAGGTTTGAAAATAAACACTCTCACAGAGATGCCTTTTGTCAGAGAGCGCTGACCTTTTGAACAGGGCAGGTTATGATGCACCCTGACAGTGAATGGATGGTGCCATTCCAACTTGGTGCCATCATGGCGATGGATGAAGGCCTGGAAGAGGCTGCCGGGAACCTCCAGCAGCCAGTGCTGGCCTCCTGCCCCACTGCCAGGAGGGCACACTTTGCTGCTCCGATGATCTGTGGGGGAAAAAAGATCTGCAGTGTGAAGGCAGTAATTTAGTTTGGGCGACACAGAATACATACAAAGAAGCAAAATATGAAAGGGATTAATGCTACCAGAACAGTAGCCAATGTTCTCATTTTTTTCTCAATTTTCACCTTTTCCATGCAACTGTGTGTTCTCAGCATATGATGAACAAAGATAGCAGAAGCTGGTTTAAGGTAGCAAACTGCATGTGAAATGACATATGAAATACGCTAAGACAGCTGGGATAATCTCATTTTTAAATGTGTCTGTTGAAACAACACAGAGTGAAATAATTAGTAGTACAAAAGCTAATTTCAGTAGGCTTCAGGCAGATCGCAATCACCGAACAAACCTCTTTATGATTTTCTGACCCATCACCATTTCCAACTTCCTACGTATCCAAAAATACTTGTGAAATAAGGCTCCATTTACACTTGTTGCTAGAAAACTGCAAGGAAAGACAGTGCCTACCCTAACAGTCCTTCTTTCTCCCACCTCCATAGCTGATTAGAGCCGCGGTAAATCTGTAGTAAATAACTGCTGGAAAATGTTGACAAGTTAATTGGGCTCATAACTGCGAAGGCAATGAGACATTTCTGCAACTGTTTAGATCAGCTTTGTCAGAAGTAAGTCAGTTACAACAGCGACACATTTAATTCCGCAAAGAACACATGGAGAATAAATCAACTTTCAGCCTTGAATTACAGTGCAGGAGGGATAATTACCGTAGCAGAACATGTACTTAGAAACAAAAACCTTTTGTAGCTCACAAACACCTAGAAGAGAATTACACTGAAAATTAATGTTGAATATCCAAAAAATATAAAATAGGAATATTTAATAAAACAGTTACACCATTTTGAGCTATGAGAATTTACATTCTCAGCAGGGATGGAGCTTTGAACAGACTCCCAAAACATACGGAGGTGATGTTGATGGTTCACCAGGCATCCATTTGTTACCCAAAGCCAATGAACAATCGTAGAGCTGCTTGCACCTATTTGTTCCACAGTCCCCATACGCCTGGTAGGTGGATCACAGGAACGCGCAATCTGGAAGGCCTGCTTCAGTTAGAAATGTATATAAACCACAGCCACTTATAATGATTAGAAATCGTATCAAAAACCTAAGGTGAGCTTTGAGATCTGGACCGATACCACTGAGCTCTTTTACATAACTGCCCTGCACCAAATTTTCTCCATTTTGTGTTCAGCTAAGTACAAACTGGCAATTTGTTCTTCTTGCTACGTACATTCTCAGAAATTATAAACCTGCACCTGGTTTAAAACCTAGCAATAGTATATAGTGTGCTAACTACAACTCATATGACATTTCAAGTCTGTCCAGGTAAAATAAGCTCAGGGAGGTGATGTGATGAATTACCAAGTTTTACAAAATTTCGTAAAAGCTTGGTTTCCCTGTGCAGCACGCCACTGAACGTTCCCATTAATTGAGGGCACTTTAGAACACAGGACATAAATTTGTAAACATCTTCATTTTGGAGTCACCTAATCTGTATGGGTTTGTTGGAGTTTTCTCAGAATGCAGAGTGAGGCCATAACACAATCCAAGTTATTTCTCATCTACAACAAACAGCTACAAAGAGGCAGGAATTACAGTATTATCAGCGCCAAGCATTGAAAAGTCTCGTGTCCCGGTTGCCAAGAATCATATTACTACGCTCAGGCATCAGGGAATTTTAAATGAAATATGGGATTCATGGGGTTTATTTGATTTACAATTATTAAACCTTTGCTGCAGACTTTTCATCTTTTCTCTACAATCTCTACAAAAGGCTTAGAAACTTCCATTTAAAAAAAGAAGGAAATAAAGCTTTTCATCCACTAGCAGGACTGAAGGAATTAAAACTTCTTTAGAGAAAAAAAAAAGGTAATATATTTTTTTCTCTCTGAGAAAAAAAACAAATGGTGAGTTAACATAAAATCCATGATATCTTAATCAGATATTGAGGATTGTTTGGAGGAAGGTTTTTCAGCTTATAGTTAGACATTTTCTTCAACATTTCCTTCTTATCATTATCTCAAAAGAGGAAAACAGACAGTAACTCGTATATTCTTCTATATATAGATGGAATTATACCCCAGGTATCCTGAAACCACACAGCTGATCCAGAATGCAGTGTATTATTGTTGACAGAGAATAATTACATTTCTTTCTACTTAAGAAGAGATTGCTTTTTAGAGATCCATGAAGTAATCCCATATACCATCTGTATGCCATTTTTGGATTACCACTGAATAAAAATATTAGATAAATCTACAGTGGTGGTGTTTGTTAGGAAAAGCCCTCAGTAGATTACCAAAGGAGTTTCTGTTTAAACTTACTGATATTTGTTTCCTCTGAATTATTCCAGAGCAAATTATATCTTTCAATACTTTAGGGGTATTCCGAGTTGTTCCTTTATCCTTATTCTCATACTTCATATAATCCTAGACATGAGCACTGTGATGATTGAATGTGATCTCAAATATAGTGATGTAATGCTTCCCTAAATTCCTGCTGCTTTGAAATAGAAAACAAGCTTTAGGAAAAAAAAAAAGAAACCCACTACTGATCAAACAACTTCAAGTGAGAGACAATCCTGCATAATCCTTAGAAAATTACCAAATGATTTATTGCTTCCATGGTTTGAGCTCTACTTCTAGAGTGACCGTTTGTAGTAAGCTTTCGACCATTTATTGCCTCTTTTTTAACCAATCTTTATGGTACTGAAAATCAGCTGATTTCCCTGTCAAGATATTTACAAACTGTGATTTATTAATATAACAATGTCATCTCTGTAACACATATACAAACAAATTAGTCCAGCAACTGTTGAAGAAGGGCAGGAAATAGCTCTAGAACTACAGTTGTCAGGAAAATGACAGGCCTACTCAAAATATCAACTATTCCAAGAGAGATGCTCACAGTAGCTCCAATACGAATCCTGCCCTGTTCGTTCTGTTGAGGAAAAACACCCTGGAGGCTGTAAAAGTCGTTTTGTTTTCGCACCCTGCAGACTGTTCTGAGACCTGCTGTATCTCTTAAGTACACTGATGTTATCATGTCAAGCTGTGACTGAAACATTTTCTATTAAGGCTGGAGCTAACACTATGATATAATGGATCTTTTCCATTTCTACCTTCTGTATGTGTCCCTGTAGGCTGGAACTTTGCAACCAGGGCACTAGAATGGCAAACAGGCCTTGAGGAACACGTAGCTACTGTGCATTGTCAGTCCTGCAAGCCATTCCTTCTTTTAATGTGTAATTAAATTGTGGAACTCATTGCCCTGAGATGTTATGGAGGTCAAAAGTATAAGTAGATTAAAAAAAGAAGTAAAAAGAAAAAAAACAACCCATCACCGAAGTGGAAGTCCACATGTAGCTGTTCAACACAGCAGTCAGGATGTAACATCTAGGAAGAACAAGTGATTTAATAAGTCCATAGGTCACTGCCTGCTGGAAACCAGATGTAATCATTTGGTACATAGCGTGTTCTTATCCTGTTCCTGCAAACATCCACTGATCACCCTTAAGAAGAATACACTGGGCACAGAATACACAAGAAGAACACACACCAGCGTGAGTGCCATGCAAAAGCTCTGACTGACTCACCAGAATGAGACCTGCATTGGTCTGGGTGTCAAACACCCTCTCACCAACGTTTCACAACTCGCAAGGAGACCAGCAGTGGGGTACAGAGACATCCAAACAGGCCAAGGAGAAACGGGCCTCAGGGCAGCGTGAAAGGAAGCACAGTGGTTTTTGAGTTAGACCCACAAGTCCGTATTGTCTGTCAATTTTTCTTGCCATCTGTCAGGTATTTCTCAGTGCGCCACAGGAAAACATCCAAGAATGCATCAGTCTGGAAGCAAAGCGTTTTCACCCTGTCCAGAAACATTGCAAGCTTAATATTTCAAAGGTCCTCCCTGCACGGGGACTGTCACTCGGATTGCAGCAGAAATAACTGGTTGCATAGATACAGCTACTGGGCTGTGTCAGAGAGTGCCACCGCAGAAATGGCAGGAGCTGTTGCTGGCCTTTCTTTCAGAGTTCGTTTGCCTCTGGAGCTCAGCTGTGGAAGGGCTTCTGTGGGCACTCCTCATCTTCTGCCGCACAAAGTCAGCTGGCGTCATTTAACCTATTGCTTAATGTATTTCGAGCTAATCTTGGCTGACCTTTTGCCGAAGCAAATAAGAAACACTTGTACGAGCCTCTCTGCCGGCTCAGCTCTGATGACAGTGTCCTCCAGCAGAAAAGCAGTCATATCTAAAACTTCCACAGATGCTTTCACAAAAGTTATTTAACACGACTCCACAGCTCAGCAAGAGCTCAGTCCCTGCACAGGCAAGGTGTAGCCGAGCAGAATGTGGATTTTCTCCTTTTAAGCCCCAAGACAGAGCTGTAGCTATATCCCCATGTAGACACTAGGTTGCTCAGACTGTAGAATTCAGGGGTTCTTTTGATTGTTCTGCACAAGAAAGACAGACTCCAGGCTGTGTTACAGCCTTCTGATTAAATTGGCAGAGCTAGAAATCACAGATGTCATCTTTGTACTGAAAAGAGTTCATCCCACCGCGACTTCTGCTGAAAAGCTCTTCCAGAACCTGATTCTTCTGATGATTAGAAATGTTCTAAATTTCAAGCCTAAATTTATTCATAGCTCTTCTCGCTCCTTGGTGATTGCCATCTCACTGCCTGTGTATTTATAGGCATCAATCATAATATTAGAAAGGACTTTATATAAAGCAATCAGGAGAAATATGCTTCAGTAAACATGATCTGAGACTGAAAAAAGGATGGTTTTATTTTTCCAAGTTTGTGGGTTATAATATATCTTTGCTGTAACAACCTCCTCCCTGCATTACAAAAAATAAAAAAAAAATAAAAAAAAAATCAGAGCTGGTGTCAGCTGGTCTATTTGAAGACAAAAAGGGAAAGGAGTGTGCTGATCATTAGCAAAAGGCTGATTCTTCAAACATTTACTTTTAGTAACACAGAGTTGCTTTAAAAGAACATAGAGCTTTCACATTAACAATCCTTTTCTCCCCAGTAATTGGCATTCAAAAGAACAGAATAGTGTCAAATTACTAATTTTTAAATGGATATTTTACTTATTCTCTGGGTATTTTACAACCTTCTCCCTTAAAATCCCAACAGGTAGCACCTTCTTTCATTTGCTAGAAAACTGATTTAAAATGTCTAGATTTTTAAAATGCTAAACTAAGACAGTGAAGAGCCTTATAAGAGAAGAGCCTGCTGTCTGCTTGTGGGACTGCCTTTACACGTGCCCTACATTATTGTTTCGTGTGGATACTGAATAGACAAGAACTGATGTGCCAAGCAAAATGTCATATGCAAAATGTGTGATTGCTAGAAAGCCATTACTTCTCTAAGTGAAATGGATAAGAAAAAAATTTATTTCTTCAGCCTGTATCTATTTGTTTGAACTCCAGTGCAAGGCCTTTAAGGCAAAAGGTGCATCTTACAAGGGGTGTGTGGACACATATACACACAAACAGCTCAGCGTCATAAAGTCTCTGGTAAGAACCTCCCAATTGTTCACTTTTGGCATTTGGGCATCTAAAAATTAGAAATTAAATTAGGAAAAGAAATAAAAACTCATGAAGATCACAATGGTGTTTAAGGAGCACCCATTCCTCTCCTCCTTATCTACTCAGCATGGAGATCACCAGCCCCAAAGGAAGAAGCTGGCTTTTCTATCACAGGACTCAGGTACTTCTCAAAAGGTAATTCTAATTTGCTCTCTCTGCTGTCTTCCTATCTAGGATCTACATCTACAGCGTTTTCAACTCATCTACCTCATATCAAAGATATGTTTGAGCTTATTTAAATAAGAATTCCACTTCACTCAATGTAGAGCTGTTCCTTCAGAGGCCTAAAACACTGGGACCAACTCATACAACAAACTGCACAAGTAATCATTCACGGGACTCAAAATGAAATTCTGAACCTGTATAGGTTTACATCACTTCTAAAAATTAACAACACTATTTAATTGGCTAAATGAGTTGGGTTTCTCTGAAGCACACAGATTGTGACATCACATTGCCAGATCTAACAACCAGATACAACTCGGAAAAGAAATATTAGAGTTAAGAGTGAAGTTGTTTGAAATCACTGGCTGAATTTGTAGTAGCATTACAACAAAAGGCACAAAAGGTGTTTGGCATCATCCAGAATGGTAGTGAGAGCATCATTTTGCCTCAACTCTAGTGTAACTCTCTGGTATCCATATTTTGAATGCTCTATGCAGTTACGGTCTTGGTATCTGGAAAGGGACATGGTAATGAGATCAGACTAAAAAAATTGAGACTTTTCAACTGGGAAGGACAGTGCTGTGCTGAGACTCATTCAAGGTTTATGAAATAATGAAGGTGGCTGAAAAGATGAATATGGAACCATTTTTCAGCAAATTGCAGTTTGGCTTACCTGGTAAAATTAGTTTAAAACAGACAAAAAGAACACATTACTTTACATCGTGGCTGCTGAATTTCTGGACTTGCTGCCAAAAGAGGTTTTGGAAGCAGCTCCCAACAGCAGCTTCAAACAGGAATTGGACAAGTTCATGTACAGTATGTCCAAAAATGGATAGTAAAAGGACTAGGCAAGGATCTTCCTTCCTAATGGCCATGGAAGCCAGGGGAGTACAAGGAAAAAGGCCTGAAGAAGGTGGCCAAGCTTCTGTGCACTCTACAGTTTTCCCTACTACTGCTGTTTCTATTTGCTTTTCTGTTTAGGTGCATATTAGCAAAACCTTGAAGCACCCTGAGGGAGGGAGAGGGCTAAAGGTAACAAAAACACGAGAAAAAATGAACTACAACGAACAACAAATGCAAGAAAGGAAAGAGCTACAGGATTCAAAATACAGAGATAGGGAACTGGAGGAGGGCATGAAGCAGAGAAACCCTGACATCACCCGCCACTTCTTGAAGGTTAACCGAGGAGCTGGCAGATGCTGACAAGTGATGCTCTGCCTGGAGATGTGGGAGGATGATGGAATGAATGGACACAGGTCCCACAGTCACCAGGATTCACCCATCAACCTTCTCTATTCTGGTGACATGAACAACCAACAGGCACAGGGCCCAGAAAAGGCTGATGAGGAGGTTCCTGCAACTTGGACGGGCCTGGGTTAGGGAGCGTATAAATAAAAAGTTGAGAGGAAAAGTGCAGCTAGAACTTCAACGAGAATTTCCGGAGGAGAGACTGCAGCCTGCCTCATTTGCTGTACACACAAAGTACCTGATGTGCGCCAGGGTCTCTGGCCACTGTCAAGAGAAAAAAATGGATCCCCAGTCTGACCCTGTGTTCACGTAAGTTCTTAGACATCTTCTTTCTCTCTGAGGAGTACAAGTTGTAAAAGTCTCCACAGGTGAAAGACACTGTTAAATTACTAGTGCTGTTCTAAAAATGGTAAGGCATATTTAGGACAAAGTGAACTTAAATTGAAAAATTAGCTAATCCCAGGTGTAATTAAAAAAGGTAGTATCTTTTTTTCAAAAAGAGAACTGAAAATTATGTGCAACACCACAGTAAAATTTTTATATTCTCATGAAATCCATTGAACACAAAATTCATGTTTTCAATCCTCACAACTTCATGTTCATTCTTTGCTGAAGTTGATGAAGGTTTTTGGTTACAGCCCAGACACTTCAGGGTCTTATAGATTGGAAGTTGAATGCTGAGTTTTCCCAAAACATCTTTTTCATGGCAATGTGGATGGCGCACAGATGCAATAGAGCTTTGGTTTATCTTGCTTCAAAGGCAAACACTAGCAACTAAAGCAGCAAATGGCCTTTGAGAGGAAGGTGAATTTATGAGGTTTGTTGACCATCTTTTCATTTTTGCTATGAGAAATAAAAGAGGAATGACTTCAATAGCAGCCAGACAGCCAAAAGAGAAGACTCTTAAGAGATGCTGAATGTGTGGTGATACCTGAAAATACATAATAAATAATCTCATATTTGCTTGGCAATGACACGAATTTTGGTCAACTGCTTTCTCTTTCCCTCTCCTCCTCTCAGAATAAGAAAAAAATACTGAAGCTGTGAAGAAATGACTCACTGATATTTGCTATACTTTGCTGCAAAAGCAGCTCTAGAGACCTCATTTTTCTAGAGAAAGGTGTGAAAGAATTTTCATGCTACATTTCAAACTTGGCTCCAGTTCACAAGCCTTCTGCATCAATTCTCAGATAAATGTCATAAATTTTCATTTCAAAATAGCAGTCTGTTTTTTCACTATAATCCTTACTCACCCAGTCTTTCTTCGCTCACTCCAGTTACCGTGGTGAGCTTGCCTCCGTTCCACATATGGGCAGAACAAAATACTTGTGTAACTTCAAGCATATCAATAACCCCACCAAGGTCAGACTTTGGTGCTTCATTGTTACGGTTTGTTTTGTCATGTTTTCAAACTCATTCTATTACAAAAAAAAAGCAGGCAAAGGGGATGATAAGGTTTTTATGTTGGATATACCAGAAACCACATTTTGAAGTCTTCCTTTTCTTCAGGGCACAGAGTTCAGCCAGGCTGTAACCCAAGACTCTTTTGGGGTTGTATACAACTAACTGCCTAATAAAATAAGTGCAAATACAGTATCTCTGAACATTTAGTGGTTTTTTTTTCTGCTTACCAGTATGATTTCTTGCTATTGTTATGGGAAAAAAAAACCCAAAACCTACATCATTTTATCAATCATATTCAACGTTTCTAAAAACCTTTTCTTTTGGGCAAGTCTTCCCTGCTACCCCTGCTTCAACATTACTCTTTGGCCTGTTCTGTAAGGAAAAAAAACCTGAGGGTGAATTGCAGTAAAAACTTTAGTCATGTTATCTCCTGATTTCCCTTCAAATAATACTAATGGGTTCACACAAAGGTCTGACCATTTGCTCCAAGTTTTCATATACTGTATTGAAAATCACCACAGAGCAGAGTTAAATATCATAAATATGAATAGAATAATCAGGAAAGGTCTAAATAGTACTGAAATGCTCATGTAGGATGTTTTGAATTGACACTGTTTCAAGAATTCTGACAGTTGTGCACAAAGTGAATTAGCATAGGCATTATGCTACTTATATTGTAATAATAATAATAACAATTTAATGCAATCAGCGCCATGATGAAGTGATGAGTCATTGCTCTAGGAAAATGATCAAGGAGTCTGGAAAAGGCTAACAAATACTGTAGTCAACGAAAATTCCTTGCCCTCGGTATTATCTCAGAAATTAAGGAGACCTGTCACCGCTGTTATAGAAGTAGACAGAAAGAGACACTCCACCTTCAAGGCCTTGTTTGCACCGAGGTGTTACTTAAAGCAGATGAATGCTACCTTACCGAACGGTGCACAGGTTGGAGCAGCAAAGCAGACTGGCAATCAGCAAGTTGACCACTGCGTTGTCCAAGCCCCTCTCCGGTAAACCAAACCAAAAAGGTCAGTGCTTCCTTCAGCATGGCTGTTCCACGCCACCTCACGGGGAGAGGCACGTACATTACTGCTACTGCAAGAGCGGGGAGAGCTCTGAAAAAAAAAGAAAAAATAAAGCACAGTTCACCTCTGCTAATTAAATTTAGCCTCCTTGTGGAACCTGCTTCTGGGGTGAGGTAATTCAGAGGATCCTCATTTGTACAATAGAATTTTCTCCTAACTTCTTCCTGCGCAAGACCTGTTTTCCCCTGCTTTTTTGGGTCTGAATGACTAAGCTTTTCTCAGTCTTTTCTCAAGAAAACCTTTTTCCTTCCGTCCAAGGAACAGTTGGAATAACTAGCCCTTTGTATTTTAAGTTATTCATTAAAGTTAAATGGCTTTCTCTTCAAACTTGTCCTAGGGCAACTATTATAAGGTTAACCTTTCTATAGCTGTGAATCCAGGTAAGTTGCTCAATTTTCTCTGCACCCGGCCAGACACAAATACGCATGACTATGCCTTTGCTATGGTTCATAGCTGTCGCCTCAATACCTATTCCAATTTCCCAAAGCAGCACTGAACATCGAGGGGAAAAGGGTCACAAGCCATGAAAGGCAGTTTCAGAAGGGCAGAGAGAACCTCAACGTTTGGGTTTTGTCAGTAAGACGGACAGTGATCCTCAATACAGTGTCTCAGATACAGCTAGATTACTGTACTTATTGCATGGGTGAGGAAAAAAACCGCCAAACCACCAAATCAGTCAGTTCCCTAAGAGCAGTCCTGCTTAGCAGAGTCTTTACCTCAGCCACACATCCCCATCCCTCCTCCACCTGGCTGCTTCTTCAGCCTTATGACAACTCTCCCAAGTCTGGGGTGCTCCTTGGCAACCTCACCTAGAAAGCAGGCTCCTTTCTGCTTTCTCTCTTTTCAAATTAGACTCTTCAAATGCTTTCCTAAAGCTTCTTCACCAAACAAAAAAGGAGGAGACACGGAGCTCATACCTACCATTTGTACACAAACCCATTGGGTACAATTAGGCAGATTGAGAATTAAACAACTTATTGTATCCACTGCTCTATGTAGTTCCTTGCTTTGGCAGTAAGAACCAGATATTGTTAGGTTTAATTACTCAAAAAAACCACTATAGGGTCAATTTAAAATGTGTCATTGCCTCTTCCACAAGATGGAGTGCAGTGATAATATCTGAGGATTTTCAAATTGAATCAATGTATCACGTCTCCCTTATGCTAGAAAAAGCCTTTAAAGACTTCAGCCAACCACCACAAAACAAATCAGAAGCCCCAGTGGGACAGTTTCTCACTGGTTAATTGTGCTTCTTTCAGATGGGAGGAGTTCAGAGTGCATCCCAGAAAACAAGAGTCCACAGTTGTTTTTTTTCTTTCTACGCTCAAAATGAGCAGTAGAACTTGACAGTTATTTTCCTCTGATGGGAAATTACAACAAAAAAGTGCTCACCCTCACTTCTTAAAGTAGGTGTAAGAATAAAGAAATAATTTTACTTGGTCAAGAATTTTCAAAGCAGCCTGAAAGAATTGCTTCCTCTCTGGATTTGCCTTGAGATTCTCAACCATAGCCTTGTGGGTGCTAAACTCGGTCAAGAGCTGTACTTCACAAAAGTCAAAGCCGTATCGGTGGATGCAGCTGCTAACATTCTGCTGGCATCCCATCGGCTTCATGCTTCAGAGAGTTCTCCATTTGGGAGAAGGAGAAGCTTCCTTATTCTCTCATGTTTCGAGTTCACCGGGAGCAGGTGCAATCTGATGGAGAGACCTGTTAGCTGGCAATCTGGGAAATGCAGTTTGAATAGGAAAAGGGATTGTGAAAGACTCTTTCTGGTTCGGACATCAAAGCTCTGTAATATAATATAGAGTTCTCATATCAACTTACATCCTTGCACACCTATTTACTATGATACAGTGAGTCTTGCCAATACTACATATTTTCATTACGAAAATCAAAAGACTAGCTAAAAACGCAGTAACGTAGACTTTGGCCTGAAATTGTGATCTATTGCCTTGCACTTCTCAGCATCGGCCACCACCCGCTCCCCGCCTGGAGGTGACAGGGGCTGCCCACACCACACGCTGCCTGACCCCAGCCTCCCAACGCCATCCTACTTGGCAAACCTTCCTCCTTACCCAGTTAGCCAAGCGGGCCACGAAGAGACGTGAAGGCTCGCCTTAGTCCTTCAAAATCAGCCGGCACAACTTTATATAATCGAGAGGGTGACTCTTAAGAGCTATTTGACATTAATTTTCCCTTGATGGGACGCAAGGACTGCAATGCCACCCGCCGCATATCACACCCCCGCCCGGCAGGAGGCCGGGGGCTCCCCTGCATTCGCCCATCCCGCTCCCAGCACCTCTTTTACCTGGGTTTTTACAAGAGCTGTCTCCCGACTTCACCGGAACAGCCCGCCGGACGGTGAGACACGCACAGGGGCCTTGCACAGCGGCCAAGCCCGGCCTACGCCTCCACCGCCGCCCCTCGGCCCGCCCGGGGGTGCGGGTTGGGAGCCAGCCCGCCCGGGGGTGCGGGGTAGNAGGAGGCGCCGGCTCGCCCGCCTGCCGGCTCCTCGGTCCGGCGGTTCCGCGGCACAGCCGCCGCCGGAGCAAAATGGGGAGGCGGCGCTGAGCGGGCTGCCCGCCGGGGGGAGGGGGTCGGCAGCCGGGGGCAGCGGCGCGGCGAGCGATGCCCCTCACTTTTCTGCTTGCGCTGCCCTTCCTCCTCCTCCTCCTGGCTTTGAAGCTTTTGTTTTCCCCGGCCGCTGCGATGGCAGGAAACTTCCCGGAGGGATGGGCTCCGGCCGGGCTAGTGCTGCGCTG
>VXAK01001736.1:97199-115817 GCA_013399435.1 Arenaria interpres | reverse complement strand
CGCTGGGACCCGCAAGGCACCGGCCACGCCGTGAGGTGAGGCTGAGGCTGAGGCGAGGCGAAGCGCGGCGTGGCGGTTCCGCGGGGCTGGGCTGGGCTGGCTGTAGATCGGAGGGGGGTAGAGTTGCGGCGGGGACCGCCGGGAGCCCCCGCAGGGGTTATGCCGGTTCCCTCAGCCCGGGGTGCCGCGCTCCCACTCCGTGGGCTAGGCCGGTTCGGGGGAGGCTGCGTGGGCCCAGGGCGGCCCCCCCTTCTCCCGGCGGCGCCGCCAGAGCCGTTGGCGGGCAACGGTCGNGCTCCCGGGCAGGCACGGCCGCCCGTCGGGCCGCGGAGCGCCGGTGTGTGTCGGGGGGGTGGGTTCCTCCGGCGGCGGCGGCGGCGGGGGCCGGGTGCGGAGGCGGCGTGTGGGGGCCGCGCTTCCGGCTGGGGTTTCGTGCCGGTGAGGTGTCCCCGCTCCTCCGGGGCTTCTTCCAGCCGAGCGCCGCCTGGCAGGGCACGGAGGAGCCCCCTCCTCCCTGCGGCGGGACCCTTCCTTAGGGGGCACGGCGGGCTGGGGGGGGGGGTCCTGGCTGCCTTCTGTCACCTGCTCTTCAGGCTCTTGACGGTGCAAAACTCTGGATGGGGGGGGACCTGCCGCTCCCCGGTGCGGGGTGGGTGTTGCTGCCCGTGTGGGGAGCCGCTCCTGGAAAAGGAAATGGGAAAAAAAAGAAAAAAAGAAGCGGCTCACTTAAAAAAAAATACCAATTGTTTTTCGTCTGCCCAAACGAGCATGTGATTTTATCTTGAGTGCTCCACATGGTTTTCTTTGTGCTTGATTTTCAAAAGTTAGATGATGCAGAGCAGGCTAATATACCTATACATACATATATATATATCAACCCATGTTATAAACTTTTACTTCTAAATCAGTACAAACGCTTTTCCAAGAAAATGGTGCATTTGCGTAAAGATACAGGTAACATAAGCAGAAGATGCAGGTGCCAGACTGAAGACTGTTTTCTGGTGACATTTTAAATGGTCAGAGCTGGGTAGAGCTGGCAAGTCACATCTGTGCCCAAGAGGGTTGTTAACCAAAATTGTTTATCCTTGCTGAAAACACGAATGCTTAAACAGTGGCAAATGGGTTTCGCACAATGCATTTTCTTTGGGACATCTCACATGTTCTGACATTAGAGCAAAGGCAGCAGAGGCGTCGGATTATGAAGGGGACAGTTTTTAATAGACTGTTTCTAGATATCTGAAACTGTAGAGAGATTTCAAAGGACTTAACACAGAATAGCCATGTGTTGTCAGTTCTCAAATATACTTTTACTGTTGTTTTGTGCGCTTGTCTATTGTGAACATGTATTTGCCAGCATTGCCATAGCTATGTTTCCAGGATAACATAATAGATTCAGTAGTAATTATATTTTTAGTCTACACAAGCGGATTTGGTAATGACTAGTAATTAGAAGAATAATAATTTCTAAACAACTTTCATTTGAAATATTTACTGCCAAATGATTAGCCCTCAGAAACCCAGCCTCTTGCGCTCTTTTGCATGACTCATTTATTAAGAGAGTGGCCTTACTGTAAGAGAGCGTGTTAAATGTATAGAACTTTTTTAAACTGAGAAAATAAATGAGACTGTGGATATTAGTAGATTGTATGCAAGGTCTGTCTGCTCAGAGGAAAGGGGAAGAAGCCAAGATGAGCTCTACTGATTTCTAATTTTCTTCTTGCGTACCAGGGTGTGTAGACAACTTCTGTCAGATGGTGCTGATTGGGCTGTACTCGTATACTTTATTGCATGTGCCGCTTTTAAAGCCTTCCTCTAAGAATAATAGCAGACAAAGCCTGGAGAGGCTATAACCACTTCTGTACCGGTTAATTAAATGTACCCGAGACCATTCTTTCTGGTCCTGAAGCCACCTGGCACGGATTAGCCCTTGTCAATGCTGCTAAACTCTCCCACCTTCCAGAGCGGGACAGCTGAATTCCGGCTGCTGGTCGGGACTGGCTCCTGGCCTGTGTGAAATCCGAAATCACGCCCGAGAGTTGCATGGGAGAGCTGTAGCTGGCCTGGGTTAGAAGGATGCTGCGCCAGTCGGTAGTGGGACAGTGTCCTGCGTGACTGAGTGAGTTCCGTTTCCCAGGAATGGTCCCTGGCACCGCCTGATTTACCAGTGTGGACATAGTCCATCAGTGACACCGTAAGTAGCCGCTCTTAACTTTGCGCTCAATCAGAGTGATCTGATTTCCTCACATTGAGGGTCTCTGGCAGTATGAAATGCTGCTTTTCATAGTCAGCTGCTTAGAACTGTCAGGGCTGATTTCTTCTCCGCTTGTGCAGGTGGAGAAGGGGGAGTAGGGGAAGGCTTGGTGGCTTTACCTTGCCTGTAAGGGAGAGGTGAACAGGATCAGGGAAAGGCTTCCGCGGCTTGTTCCGCTTGTTTGGGAATGTACTCACAGAGCGGTGCGTGTCCGTAAGCAATCCTGATGGCTTAGATGTGGACACATCCGTGGCCTGTGTTCTCGTGCTGTTTAGCTACTTTCCTAATTATTTGTCTGTAAGTAGCGAGTTGGACAGGGGAAGTATTTGGTTTTGTTTTTTGTTTTTTAAGTGCTCTGAAGATTATTTACTTCTAGATGTTTGGAGAGATTACTTGGTTTGTTAAAATCATGACACCAGATGTTTAAAATCAACCATTGCAGGCTCTCGCCATGCTTGCGGTCTTTTTTGCCACTGAAATTACGAACAAAGCTGTCTACTTCATAACATTTCTCTAAGCGTGTGTTTTTGTTCACATTTTTGCAGTGTCTCGCTGTGGTTCAGTAACGAAATGATGCACGGGCATTGTATTTTACCCCGTGCTTGCTTTTTGGGTATTGATGTGTGTAGTTCACCTCGCATAATATTCTCATAAATAACTTTCAAAGTGATTCTCAAGGATGTCAGCCTTAATTGTTACAAATGAGGAAAGTGGGGCATCACTATCTAAGGAATCCTGGTTGTAGAATACAGAAGTAGAATCTCAGATTAAAAACTGATATGTCAGGTCGCACTGCCTCTCATAGCCTTAAAAAATACTTCAGTAGAATGCTGTATTTTTTTTTCTCTCTATAGGCTGGCAGCCGTTAGTTTGCTAACCCAGCTAGTAGCACAGTTTGAACTTAAGTAGGAAAATTGTTTAGTCGCCTCATTCCCAGTTGA
This sequence comes from Arenaria interpres, assembly GCA_013399435.1. Lineage (NCBI taxonomy): Eukaryota > Metazoa > Chordata > Aves > Charadriiformes > Scolopacidae > Arenaria > Arenaria interpres. Next base: position 112,625 of record VXAK01001736.1, on the reverse strand, counting down.
GGATAACGCTGACCTAAACCTTACACACGCAATGGGACTCGGGAAGCGCTTTAAAGTACTTTTCCAAACAGGCAGCTTCTCTCAGTGAAATTCCAGTCAATTTCACTTGACTGAAACCTCAAAGAATACAAATCTTAACATTAAGGCATTTCAATGTGTACTTTTACCTCAAAGAATACAAATCTTAACATTAAGGCATTTCAATGTGTACTTTTAGGAGAAAGGTGAACTATCCTTTTCTTCTGCCTCTGTGTAAAAGCACTGATTCAGTGAGGTATTTACACTTAGGCACGCGTTGAAGTGTCTGTGGAGTCCCACTGGTTTGAATGGCACTTAGAGAAATCACTTGCATAACTGTAACCTAATTTACCTCAATCTAGATGTATATTATACACAAGCTGTGTTTAAAAGAATATCGTTAAGACCACAGAAGCACAGAAGTGTTTGGAAATTTAAAGCTTTGAAGTGGTGATGATACAGCCTTTGGGAGCTGTGCTTTACACTATCTAGGATCTGATTATTTTTCAGAGCACTTAAGATTTCAAATTGGCCAACCAGAATTACTGTATGGTTACGATTTTTGCATCGCTTCCCTGATCTTTTCCTCCTCGGAGTTACTAAAGCCAGGTTTGAATTGTTGATTAAATATGACATGGTGGCACAGTAATTGTGGGCAAAGCAAGGTTTTGAACAGTTTTTCACCTTGGTGAGCATTGGGCCTTCTAAAGGAAGCTTGATTCTGTGTGGATAAGTAGTATTTAGTTGTGTTTAAAGCCTATGTCATAGTGTTTAATTAGAGTTCCGTAACTGTTGCTTCTCTAGTCTTCAGAACTTGACTTTGAAACCTTAATAGCATCTATTTTTTTAGCATAGTTTTGGGTCTGTAGTTTTCCCCTGGGTTTTTTCTTTTTTCAATACCCTTAACGCAAATGGAAGCAAAAGGAGTATTTTTTTTTCCAGAGTATCTTTGATCACTTCCTACGTCCTTAGCAGAGTTAGAACTTCTAAACGCCGGTTCAGGTTGTAGCTGTCTGAGCTGCAGCAGTAGGTCGTGGTCCGTACATGAATTCACAATGAAGGGAAATAGCACGTTTTATAGATGTATTATGAAATGACCCATGTTACCTCATAATTTCAATGTAGTACGATGTAGCTGGCTTAAGAAGGATGGTGAAGCTTTGGGGCTTAGTTTCCATTCTGCTGTCCACAGGGCAGTGTTGTCTGGTGACTGTACTGTTGTTTTCCCTGCAATATTTTACCCTTACTAACCTGTTTCTTCTGGGCCATCTAGTTGCCCAGCTGCTTCCTGTGTTCTTCTGCCAGATACTTCTCTTGGTTGATTCCATATGTAATTTCTAGTTGCTAGTCACTTTAATTGGCCAAATAGAGTATTTTATCCTAGTCTAGTTTGCAGCCCTCTGGTTGCATGGGTCAGGTCAGCTGGCCAAGCAGGTCAGGTCAAGAATGCAAAGGGGAAACAGGCTTTCAGGTGCAGTGCTCAGATTCAACGGGCTGTGGTGAAAGAATAGTTGCATTTATAGCCTAAGTGGGCTCAGGCTGGAGCATGGGACTACAGAATAATTGATTTTGGAAGAGACCTCAGGAGATCATGTGGGCAAACCCTCTGCTCAGCACTCAACCAGATTGAAAGTTAGAGGATGTTGCTCAGGATCGTGTCCACTTAAGTTTTGAATATCTCCAAGGATGGTGATTCTGCAACCTCTGTGAATAACCTGTTCCAGTGCTTGACCACTCTTACCATGATTTTATTTTTTCCTAAGGCCTAACTCAAGTTACCCCTGCTGGAGCTTGTGTGCATTGTCTGTCGTCCTTTGCTGTGAACATCCAAGAAGAATCTGGTTCTTGTGCTTATTAAAAACAACAGATGCCTAATAACACACTTTCTGTCAGGAATATATAAAACTTCTGCCAAACACGTGAAAAACAATCCTCTTTCAGCCAGTCTTGCAGCCGTTATTCAATAGCATGCTGATCAAATCAGTTGAATTTCTTTTTTTTTTTATGTGGGCAAAATAAAAATCTTTTGCTAGCCTTACTTTTTGAAATGGATGTTTGAAATCTCTCCTTTCTTTCTCCCACATGATCATGCATTGTATTTTCCAGCAGGTGTCTGCCTCATTGTGTGCAGTGAATGGATGCTGGTGGTTTAGGAGGTAAATATTAAGTCTTCAGTCTGAGCTGCTGAAAGCTAGCTATTTTGTCCTGTGATTTTTTTTCAACCTAATTAGGTGTATGGAGCCCCGTATAGCAAATTTTAACCCCCCTTTCAGGGATCCATTAGAAATAATCTGCAGAGGACTATGGTGGCACTGAGGTAGTCTCAACTGGACTTCCAGGTGCTTGTACAGTCAATGGAGAAAAATAAGCTTTTCCAGAAAGTAGTTTATCCCATCTGTGGCTGAATTACTTGCTCAGTGTCTCTTTGCTTTGTATCATGAGAGTCTCAATGGCATTTTTTATAGAATCATAGAATAGTTTGGGTTGGAAAGGACCTTTAAAGTCCAACCTCCCCTGCAGTGAACAGGGGCATCTTCAACTAGATCAGGTTGCTCAGAGCCCTGTCCAACCTGACCTTAAATGTTTCCAGGCATGTGGCATCTACCGTCTCTCTGGGCAGCCTGTTCCAGTGTCTTGCCACCACCATTGTAAAAAATTTCTTCCTTCTATCTAGTCTGAATCTACCCCCTTAGAATTTAAAACCGTTACCCCATGTCCTGTCGCAACAGGCACTGCTAAAAAGCTTGTCCTCGTCTTTCTTATAAGCCCCCTTTGAGTACTGAAAGGCCACAGTAAGGTCTCCCTGGAGCCTTCTTTTGTCCAGAGAGAACAACCCCAGCTCTCTCAGCTTGTCCTCATAGTAGAGGTGCTCCAGCCCACTGATCATTTTTGTGGCCCACTCTGGCCCTCCTCCAACAGATCCATGTCTTTCCTTTGCTGAGGACTCCAGAGCTGGACACAGTACCCAGCTGTGGTCTCACCATAGTAGAGAGACAGTACCATGTCCGTCAACCTGTTGGCCGTGCTGCTTTTGATGCAGCCCAGTATATTGTTGTCCTTCTGGACTGCAAGTGCACATTTGTCAGCTCATGTCTAGCTTTTTATCCGAAGGTCTCCCCAAGTCCTTCTCAGCAGGGCTGCTCTCAGTCCCTTCATCCCCCAGCCTGTACTGGTACCAAGGGTTGCCCTGACCCGGGTGCGGGACCCTGCACTTGGCCTTGTGGAACCTCATGAGATTCCCACATGCTCACTTCTCAAGCTTCTCCAGGTCCCTCTGGATGGCATCCTGTCCCTCAGGTGTGTCAACTGCACCACTCTGCTTGGTGTCATTGGTGAACTTGGTGAACATACGCTTGGTCCCACTGTCAATGCCATGTGTTTTAGCCTTGCTGTCCAGCTTTTAGGACAGGTACACTTAGGTAAGGTTAATCCTCAGTAAGCACCTTTGCAGTCCTTCATTTTCTTGTCATTATTTAATATATAGTCACATGCCTTATTTACAAACCCATTCTGAATGCTTAATAATTAAGTTTAATGTCTCTTTCTTCTGTTGTGCTATTCATCCCTGTAAAATCTCAGTTCTTCAGGAACATTAAATTATCTTCATTACCTCACTATCTTGTGCAAGCCATCTCCTCATTTTAAAAACAGGAAAAGGGGAAAAAAAAGTGATAGAAAAAAGTTCACAAACAAGATATGTTCCATTTGGTTCGCTTTGAGCACAAGGGGAAAACTTTGCCACAAAGCAGGAGAGAAAGTGTGTATTTTTAATGCAAATTACGAAATAATAATCCTGTCTTTTTAAAGCTGTCTCAGTTAGAACTTCAAAACCTGATACTACTTAGAAGTGGTTATTGCTACAAGTTTTCTGCATCAGTAGTGTAATTCACAAAATTATCCCTTTCACAGGATTGTACAAGGTTCATTGTGTATAATGATAGAAAAGAGAGTATGATAACTTACGAAAAATAGAGATGACTTTTTTGTCAAAGACTTAAAAAGTAATTTGAAAACACATGGTATTATGTGTTGATTAAACCCTTATCTTCGGTAGATAATACTCCAACAAGCCTTTTATTACTTGATCATTTTGATTTAGACTCTTCTGTCAGTTGTCACTTCTGAATTTTCTCTAGACGCTTTTTTGGAGTCTTACACGGTGTTTGTGGATGTCTTTGGAAATACATGCGCATAATACATTTGTGATATTTTGATTCCAGTATCACTAACTGTACACCTATGTGCTTTTGCGTATATAAACTCCAAAGGCAGATAATGATTTCAAATTATGCATCCAAATTTCCTGTGCTTCGTCTTACTACCAAAATGATTTTCAGAAACAAAGTAAAAAAAAAAAAAAAAATATATAAATCTCCAAGATCCAATCTTCCCACAAGCAGACATACCATGAAACATTGAAGCAATACATATGTTATATTTGCACTTCTCTCAGAAGTAGAGACTGGTACCTCAGACCTTTGTATGTTTGTATTGAGTACTCTGGAAAAATTTGTGTGTGGCCTGGCGTGGAACTACCTGTTTCTTTTTGGAGTAAAATCAACCGAGTAGCAGTTGCCTTATTTCTGATGTGAAGGGTTCATGAGTTGGTAGAGCTGGGAAGTTAAGCCCATTCTTCAGGCTGCTGAATTCATTCGGCATGTCTGCTCAGGCTCCAAGTGTGTCATTTATGATAAGGAGGTACCATTTGAAAGAAATTTAGCAATATTTAATACTGACTCACAAAGGCATGTTCAAAGTATTTATAACAGGGAGAGGTTGTGCTGTGCCTTACTGGTATCTGGACATCTGCATCTGCCATTAAAGTTTTCATCGTGTTTATTATGAGGATAGGGAAGGGGCCGAGTGCATCTGCTGACTTTTAAGGGCCTTTTCCCTCCCCCATTCCCTTCATCTTGATAAGATGAGGCAAGTTTTGACTGCATTCAGCTTTTCTGGAAATACCAAATCAAAGCATGAAATCTCAGGTAATAGCTCTTCCGCTGTTAAGCTGCTAGATCCAAATGAACTGGATTAAATGTGTGTTTTCAAGGCCATCACAAATGATAGACTTGAAAAAGCGTCTCCACGGTACACCGGCAATATGGTGATACGCTTTGAGCTATTACCAGCAAGGCTAACAATGTAATACTCCCTGTATATTCTCTCTCATTTCCCCACTGTTTTCAAAGTCTGTTCCTAGGTATGCAGCTATTTGAAGAATTAATTGGATTCTTCATTTCTTTGTGTTAATATAAATGAATACAAATTAGGCATTGGCTCAGGAAGTGTCCAGTCACTTCAGTGGCCTTCCAAGATTTTGCAATTCTAAAATGATGAGGAAGATGGATAATCTTGATTCCGTTACGGTGTTTCCTGGGCTCCTGGCAAGCTCCAGAGCACAGAGGATCCCAGCATCCTAACTCCAGGAAGGAAGGGGTCTGGTGTATCGCTCCTGGGATAGGTTGGAGCCAGCTGTTGACAGGGCAATTAATGTAGTTTTCTGAAACTACAGAATCGTAGAATGCACCTATTAAGCATTACGCAGCTCTTACATAGAAGCAGGGATTTGAATCAGCTGTTCAGGCAGTACAGATGTGTAAATACACAGAGAGTTAATACACAGTATTGTTAAGAAACAGGGTAACTGACATAGGTACCTGAAATGGTTTAGATGAATTTGCTTTCCAGAAACGCATGTTCTGTCTGACTGCTGACTAAGCTGATGTGATTACTTCAAAGCTTGTTGAAATTAGGTGAGATCAGGCTCACTCCTAGTAGGAAGAAAATGTGTGTGTGTAAAAACAGATGCTAATAAGGAAACAGAGTTCCTTAAGGTCTTAAGTTGGGGCTTCATATTGCTGAGCACTTGCTGAAGTTGCCAAACATTGCCAGAAGGCCTACCCAGTTCACTCACTGTTCAGCCAGTCGGGGCGGCACCACTGTCCTCTAAGTATTTCAAAGAGCTAACAATCATGAAAATGATTAAACTCATTCTTTGAAAACATTTTCCAAAATAAAATAATCAACTGTATGTATCAGTTTGTTCTCAGCCTGTTTCCTGAGAACTTGCTGTGGTAACTCATATAACATATTTATGATTGAACAGATAAGTGATTTTAGACTAGTATTTATGAATTTCACCCATTTCTTCCCTCACCTGGGAGAAAAGACGTGAAGAACTGTCATTGCTTCTGCCTGATGTAGTCATCCTGCTTCTTTCTTGGAACCAATCGCCACCAAAGCATCTAAGAAATGGTGGTGGTAGTCAACAGCCAGGTAGGACTCGAGGGAAGCATCAGGTGTCCATAGAGTAAATGCTACTGCATTAAGTACTTCCCGAGGGGTGCTAACGGCTGAACGGCAGTGAGAAACACCGCTCGGTTCCTCGCTTGAGGAGACGTCTGATTTATGAAAGCTCAGATCTCTCTTCAGTTGCTATCGGCAGGTCAGGCAACACGGAGTTGTGTGCCACCACTGTACAGTAGAGTCGGAGAAAGCTATTGCAGGTTTATCACTGAAATGCTCACTGCATGGCAAAAGCATGCTGTGGATTAAAGGCTGGCTTGCTGCTGATGGGTCTTTGTGAGATGTAGGCAATGAGGAGGCTGTTCTGCTCTACAAAAATGATTAATTTGCCTGTTAGATAGGAACTGAATTTCTTTTGCCAGGTTGGAGTTGACAAATTAATGTAAAATGGGGTATGGTTAAGATACATTCCGACATTTTAAGTTGTATCAATTCATCACGGTGGTGAAATGCCTGATGTTACCCAGTTTCATCTTAGCTTGGCTACAGCATTGGGGAATTGCTCGTTACCCTTCAGTCTCTGAATTGGCTTTCCTGAATGTTTTGGATTTGCAATTTTTGTGCTCTTAACAATGTTTAAAAGTTTCTTTGAATTTTTATTTTAGTTTGTACTGAAGATATTTATAATTTTAGATGCAAAAACATGAAGAGCAAGTATTTTTAAGACAAGTGGCTCCACTTTGTGATGTGATTAACTTTCATTGGGTTTTTTTGGCTTCCGTTAACAGCATTGCATACCAGGACTTTCAAATTGCTTCTCTTAAAAAAGTCTTAAGAGAACAGATTGAGCCTCTTAGAAAAGTCTTAAGAGAACAGATTGAGCTTGTGCAGTTCCAAGGGCTCCTTCACCTAGGCACAGTGGAACAGAGATGAGAGAAACGCTCTGATTTCTGAAACTCTTGGTGGTACATGATATACAAGATCTCTCCGTCTCAGAGCCAGGGCTTAGGTCCTCAGTGGCTTTGCTTAGGACTGCAGTGTCAGGGAAGAGATGCTGCTGTAACACCTAGAAGTTGAAAGACTGTGTTATTCTCAGTAGGTGAATCATTTATTCAAGCTAGAGCAGGGAGAGTTTGTGTGTGTTAAGAACGTTATTGCCTTTCCAGATCCATTTCTACGCTCACTGATCATGATGACTGTATGCTGTTTAAAATATAAATGTTTTTGAGCCTATTTCCGGTGTACAGGAGGATATGGTTTGGGAATTTAGCTTTCTGCAGCCAGATGGATTATAGTGTTGCTAAGGAAACAGACTATAAATGAAGTGGCAGCTGAGTGTCCCTAGAACATCAGTCTGCTTGAAGCTGGTATTTTAAACTCATTTAGGTGGGTAGATAAATTGATGATGCAATGAGAAGTTCATTTCCTGTATTTTATGGTTTGTTAATTTTCATTGCTTTGTTAGTATTTACAAAAGGTACCTGAACTTCCCACTCAGACCACCTGGAGTGTGGGTCACTGAACAAACTGCTATTAAAATTAGAAAATGGACAAAAGCTGTACAGTAAAACAGACCCTCAAATAATCATTAACGTAATCATTAAAACTACTGCTCAGTGGATAGATAAAGGTGTAACAGAGACCTGGCAGCAGTATGGTCCTGCTGAAAAACTGAGACTAGAAAGTAAGATGAAATTATTCAAAGTATGTGGGAAAGAATAGAGCTACTATGGACCTGGTGAATTCACAGATTTTGAACTTCGTGTATAAGCTGTTTAACATCTTTATGATGTCTGTTTGATTTACATATATGAAGTTGCTCAGAGCAAGTGAATTGAATTGCGTTTTCGATCGTTGCTCTGCCAGAGAAGAGACCTTAGCTCTTTTTTCCTAACGCTTTTGCTAAAAGTGCATCAAGTTTCCAAATAGGATTATTGACTGATACAAGAGGTTTTTTTTTCTTCCCACAGAGAAGGGCAAGCACAGCCGAGCCATTTGGGCTAAGCGGATGGCTGTAGGGATAAAGACTTGACTTAATTAGGCTGAGGACAGACAGCAACCACTGTTGTTGGTCAGATGGACTGACTGGACAGAGAGAAGGCAGGAAGAATTCAGAACAGCTTGAAATACCTGTAAACCTCGGACTTTTAAAAGATTATACATAGGGTGCAGTTTTTCCCACTACAGCTTCCCAAGGTCCCCCGTGTAAGAAGTAACACACTCATTTCTTATTCCTTGCTTTAACTCCCAGTTAAAGTCCCTTCTTTGTATCTTGATTGGAAACTCTGAAATACGAAATACCAGAGAAGGTAATGGCATCCATGTTCTCAGGATTGTGTGACTTGTGTTTTAAGATAAAAGGAATGACTAGACTGTATCTAGATACGATAAATTTAGAATTGTACCCACTTCCAAAAAAAGAATTGTGATAACAGATGGATGGATAGGGAAGGGCAGCACAAAAACCTAAAGCAAGGTCTGCTCTGCTGCTTTGAGGTTGTATCCCGTACATACGAGGGTGTAAATTCAAGCACGTGAGCAAGTGGTTATAACTTCGTTCAGACGTATTATTTATGGGACATACCTACTCAAAATGAGACTGTTATGCGTGAGTTTCACAGGCTACGTTTGCTTAGGAAGCAAAGGAATAAAAGTGGATGGGAGGAGAACAGACAACGGTAGAGCTTCAGAAACTTGCCTTATCTACTTCTGTGACAAAAAACGAGATCTGAAAAGGTCTTTGTAAGACTGAAAATTTGAAGAACTTGCCAAACAAAGACAGTTTGTGAGCTAGATTTGAAATGGAAGGCCAAGGAAGGATTTAAAGTATATATAGGTGGTTGGTAGAATTGCCGTTCCATGTTTTCTGAATTGATATGAAATTGTTTTCAATAAAACACATTCTGGAAAATGAGTCAGTGTTCCAGAAGTGTTAACACTCGTGAACATGCAGCATTTAAACTGTTATTTAGAGTACACTGGAAAGAACTGTTTCTGGTCTTTTCAGCCAGGTAGGCAACAGAGGTCATTATGGAGATGGCATTAAGTGCACTATATGTTTATGCATATATATATGTGCATATATATAAAATATTTTTATATATATTGCCTCCATGTTTGTTATATGATTGGATTTATTGCACTGATATGTGTACTGTCGGTCTACATACGGATGTTTTATTGCTGGAAACAGTAGCCAGGAGCAGACTGCAGCTGTCACAGTATGTAAATCATGACTTCTCTTTAATTGCTCCTTTGCTGAAGGACTGGAGGATTGAGCCAGTTTAATTGTTGTGATGGCTGTTTGCTCCCTGAAAGATGCCATGTGTCACCTTCTGACAAACCGTGTGCCCGTTGTGTGGTGGAAGGACCCGTGGGACCCATGAGAAAGCTGGCAACAAAGAGCTCGCTGTGGGTCAGATTAACTGCTGCTGCAGAGTGCCCATAGGAAAGGGATAGTAGGAAGAAGACAGCAAGCCAGAAGATGTTCTGAAGCATTAATTGTGGCTCTTGGGTCGTTGGTTGAACCCAGATGAGAAATATTTTGAGGGAACTAGAGTAAATGTCCTGTACTCTAGCCAGATGCGCTGGAAGAAGCCTTGCTAAAGTGGATCTTTTTTATAAGGATGTATAAACAAACAGTTTCATTTTGAGCTTTTATTTGAGAGAGTTTGTAGAAATATGTTGAATTCAATAAGATTTTCAATGGAAAAAATAATAATGATTTTATAGGCAAAAAATTCGATAGAAGTTATTTCCAGCAGCTCTGTGAATGTGAAGTGGCTGCTACCAGAAGCTTGACTATTACATCTGGAGTAGGAAAGTGGGTTTGGTAGAAATAAAGAGAAAATAATCAGATTAGACAAAAATACTTAACTTCAAATCAGTCCAAGAAGAAGGCAGAAAAGTTATATTTTTATTGACAGTCATGATACCTTCTGTAGTAGCTCGATACAGAATCCTTTGAAATGGTGAACCTGCAAATGTTCCCCAGTAGTTTTTCCTTTTCTTTTTTTTTTTTTTTCTTCTGCCTTAAAAATACAGGAGAAACATCATTTGTGGTTTTGTATGTGTTCTTTTTGATGGCTTGAACTAAGTAATGTTAATTTCAACATTAACAATATTTTAGGGTTTATGAAGAGATTATAGAGAGCACAGAGGCAAGGGTTTCATTTCTGGTCTCTTACGGTGGGTGTCATTACACTTGTTTTCCTAGAAATCTTGCCCGTAACTTCGAGTTGTTAATAACTTTCATGCATTTTAGTTCTCTAAAAAATGGATACAAGTCTCTTGGTCTGAATTTTTCAGCGGTTGCTGAGTAGTTGCAATCAAATTAGAAATCATATGTTACATTTATTATTCTATTCAGAATCATCTTGCATACAAGATGATAAATTCCATATAGTATTTTCTCAGGATCAGTTTCATATTGAAATTGAGACCAAATAAACTTCTCCGTAACTGAAAAAACACTTCAGTATTATTTGCAAAATAAGTTAATTGAGCATACTTCAACAGCTTTCGGTTCAATAGGGAAATATAATCTTGAGCTACCAAAGTACAAGACAACATGAGTTAATGGGTGACTTCTTCCTAGTAAAGTAATTCTTCTTGTGTAGGTTTGGGTGTTTTAAAGGGGTTTTTTGGGGGCTTTGGGGGGCTTTTTTTGGTGTTGTGGGTTTCTTGATTATCTTTTTTTTTTTTTTTGCAAGGGCGTCTTTGTTTTTTGTTTAATGTTAATTCTTTTTAAAAAATAGTGTGAAAATCTATCACTCTTATTACTGAAGGAACTTTTCCATGGAAACAAGCCTTTCTTTAATACGAGGTTTGTGAACTGGGAACTGCTGTAACGCTATCCATGCGAGACATTTGATTTGGCCTACTGTTTGTTTAACTGGTCCCATGTAGCACAAAACCACCGAGTAGTGCAAAATCCCTTCAATTAACTGTCAAGTTATTTGTAACGGGGAATTATAATGTAGCTAAAAAGATTGTTCTTACAAAGGATTTGAATCCTTCAGTTGATGCTCACAGTTGTTTACTTTGCATTGTTAAAAAAAAAAAAATGAAATAGTGATCTCTTGTATTACATTAAAAAAAAAGGGTGTTTTAAAGATCCCCAATTGACTCATTTAAATGTTTTTGGCTTGTAAATTTAATCAAGTTTTTTTATCAGTTTGTGATGCATGTTCCAAGCCCTGCCTGTCACTTCTGTACAGAAATTGTTAATGCTTGTATTGCATGGGATCTGAACATCTGTAAGGTGTCATCTCACCCTGAGAGTGGTCCAAATGGGAGCTCTCAATGGAACTGTCTTTTTAATCTCAATTATGAAGAGATTTCTAACTTGGATTGTTTCTCAGGAACAATTGCTGTGTTCAAAGTGTTATTCCAGTTAGCTGCCATTAGAAAAAAATAATTCGGAAGCTATTAAAACAATTAGATGACATGGATAACTATTAAGAGCTAGTTAATTTATTCAGTCTCTGTTTCTATAATGTCAAAAATAAGTTACTGTTTTAGCATAGCTGATTTTTAATAGGCTAGGTATAGGGTAAATCTGGGGGAAAAAGTCAAAGGAACATTAAAGGGTTTATGTTTGGTTTTGGCTGAATAGAGACGCTGATAAGTATTGCAAAAATACACACACATGCACATAAGAAAAGTGTATAATACAAATACATAAATATGCATATAAATTAGATCTTTGTTCTTAGCTAAATCTTACCCGTGCAGCATTTAAGTACTCCCAGAACAGGATGCTGTGAGCAGTGGTGTTTCTGTTGCTGAAATGCAGTCACCTCATTTAACTTGCTCCCCAGCATCTCCTCTCTGTGACCAAGTGCCGGGAAGCAGCATCCCAGCAAGACTCTTGGGCAGCAGCAGAATTTGGCCATTGGCATCCCTGCACCTTTTTATAAAAAGGTGAATTTTTTGTTAAAATAAATTTTGTTTCAAAGAACAGGTATGTTTTTGTGGGAAAGGTAGCTTAATAAATTCTGTCAATATAGAATGCTGTTGATGATGGGGTTCCCATCTTTACATGATGAATTTTGTTAGCCCTCGCATTTTGGCAGAAGATAGCATTCTAACGGTCCTTGTCAAGACTACTGACGAATAAGAAAATCCATCTTCCCATGTTTTTAGCAGAAAGCAGTGCAATCGCGTATGTCAGGTGTATTGAACACTACAAAGAAGGCAAGAGTGAAGTATTACAAGGGGCCTTTAGGTCTTTACCTTATGATATGTGAAGGTGAACATCTTCAGAGAACTCAGTCTTCTATTCGGAGAATACACTGGACAAGCTGCTCTGGTTGAGAAGCCAAAATAGCCTTAGGACAACTCTGTTAAAGCTTTCTGGCTTGAAGCAGGCTTTTTTCTCTTGCCTATTATCTTCTGATAGACTGACTTTTTGGTGAAGAAAGGAAACGTTCAGTATTTCAGTTTATTTTTGCTCATGGTGTGACTTAATATACCAAGAAAACATTAAGAAAACGTGCTAAAAAACGGCTGTGGACTAGGTGTTAAGAGAGATGCAGAGAGCTGTTGGCAAAGTCCTTAACAAAAGTTATGACTCATTTGAAAAGCGATGGTATACTGAAAACATTTCATAATATTTTTTAGACCTTCTCTATCCTGTTGTGAAGTTTTTTAACATGATCTGAATGCTTGTGGGAAACATTTTTAAGTTTAACGGTGTTTAAGATCTCTGTGACTTTAGTTCCGCTATTTCAGTTCTTTGGAAATGACAGTTCCTGGTTTGGGGAATTGAAATAGACCTAATAAGATGCAAATTCCATGCTTTATGGTAGAATACTGTCCTGAAATTAAATACCTCTTAGTATATAGAAGCCAAATCTAGATCTTATGCCTTGATCTGCATACCTCAACTTCTCACAGTTTAAGGCCAGAAACGTGAAGCTTTTAAATTTGCTTGCCAGGGTCTGTTTTAGTCCAGATCAATCTTTTTGCTTCAGGACTGGGGAGCTGGGTTTGGGAATGAGGAAGAGGTCAGGACTACCCTTTCAGTAGCTCTGCCAGCTCTAAATGCTGGTATCATCAAGGCTGCAATTCCGCAAGTAGAGCTCTTTGCGGGTACAGGAATCCTTGCATTCAAATTTCCTTGCAGGATTGTGAAGGGTTACAGAGCTTTTCCCCCTCTCTTCTTCCAAAAAAGCCCAACTAATCATTTATCATGGGAAGAAAAGACGAATGTCACTTGGTAATAGTGTTAACCCCTGATTGCCAACAGAAAACTATCCAAGCAATCAGTTAAGAGCAAGCTCTGCAAGGTACTCAAAGTTAGTAAAATTGTCCATATTTACTTTGAAAAAATACCTTTCTTTTTTCCCTTCTTGAAGGCTTGAAGTGGAAGAACTTTCTAGTTTATGGTGATGTTTTGGATGCGTTTCTAAATTGGTTTTAAAGATATTTTTAATGAGAGTTGGAAATACTTTCTATAAACATGTAGGTAGAGAGAAGAAATGGTTCTTGGGTCAGGGAATGCTTGTGTCTGGTGGGAAGATCTGACAAGTTGTCACTGTAGTTAATCTGTCCAAGTTCCTGGCAGTATCTCCTGCCTGCTTGCAAGCCTGTTCACTTCTTTGACAATTCAAAAAGCCGAAGAGGGAAAATTAACAGTTTATAATACTTATCTCACTAAAGAGGGAACAAACCAAGTGGTGAAAGTCCATAATAATCTAATGGCTACATTTTATTTCTTTCATCCATAACTAAATCTGAGACTTGTGGTTTTCCGTCCTACTTTGTTCTGTGGGATAAATCTCAAGATCAAATTTTTGTGCTAATGGAAAACAGTTTGTGTTAATAGATTATCGGAAAAATCTTTTAGACACAGACTTCCATTGTGGCTGGATAACGGGTTTGCACTGCAGAAGGCAGATTTTTCAGCAGTCTGGCAAATCAGGCTTTACGTTTTGAATGTTTAAAGCTGATGTTAAGTTGATTGCAGGTACAGAAACTCAGCATTTGAATGCTTGGAGGAACCAGAAGATAATGAGTGGTCTTAAAAGTACGGTTTGTTCTTGTTGCTTCACTTGTAGGAGGTCATTGTAAACTCTATGGCTGGTTAGTCCTCCAGTACCCATGGACAGCACTTGTTTAGAAACTTGTTCCTGAAAGATCTTGACATCTTTTGCTCCAGCGTGGAGGTGACTTACAGATGGTCCAAAAGCTGCTTCTGGCAGAAACTTAAAACTGTGTGGCCTTTTAAAAAAAACAGCATGTGAAAGTGTTTGTGTCTCACATCTCTGTTCTTTTTGATTTTTATATATGAACAATACTTATAAATAAACCAGGTCACTGGGATCTTTTAGTGTTACATAAACTCAGCTCTCAAGGCTCACTGCAATTTTCTGCTTGCCTTCTGAGAGTATATGGAAAAGCTACATTGAAAATTTATGCTCTCAGTTAACAACAGGTATGTCATGATGGAATATGCAGCTTTTTAGCTATGCTAGGCCCAGTTTACAGAAATAACTCTAACTACTTGAGGCATAGTAGCATTGTGCTGATGATTGATTGGTACAAGAACATGTAAAAGATGTGCTAAGATCCTGCTTTGGAGTTTTCATGGTTTATTCTCCCTCTCTAGACCTTTTTTTCTTGTCCTTTGTTTTCCCTATACTGTTACACTGATATCTTTGCCATTTGGGCAAAATTTATTCAGTTTCTTTATGATGTTCAGTAGCACCCTGTGGATTTAAATGATGTTTTTTCTGAGAGGATATGGGGGTGTCAAGATCAGAATCCTGCTCTTTCATGTTAAGCGTGTGTTTTGGTAGATCCAATAAGACTTACGGCAGCTAAATGCTGCGTGCTTGTCCACAAATTAAATAAATGCATCTGAATGAGATCTAAAACAACATGCTGCTTCAGTCCTGGAAAATGTCGGTATTAAATGGTGAGGTTCTTATGCTCCATGTGTAAGGTAGCTGAGGATCTCTTTGGCTTGATGAAACAAATGCCTTAGTCCTGCCTAAGACCCCTTTCTTGCAGAAGATAGAGATATGTCATCTGCCTTTTGTCAGGAGACACAGTGTAATCTCCCTCTCCCAATAAAAATAAAGTTTTATTGCAGGAAAACCTCTTGCTATTCTGATCTTGTCCTGCCTTGTGTGTAAATATGTCACTGACTCTTTT
>VXAK01001736.1:859-88741 GCA_013399435.1 Arenaria interpres | reverse complement strand
TTTTTTTTTTTTTTTTGTTGCCCCTTTTCCACTGTAGTGCCTGCTGCCTCCAGCGTTTACTCTGCTGCCCTCATCTACTGAGCTTCAGCTTCTCCCTGAAATGCCAGACCACCTTTCTCATTAATGTCAGGCTGTCATGGTACCCGCCTACAAAGCAGAAGGGCAGAGGTTTTCCTTGATGATAGCAATCTAGACTGAGGGGGTTTTTTAAATTATTTTTTTTAATCAGCTAAATAAATATTCAGTGTAAGGTAAGTAAAATAAGACTTAAGTTTGGGCTTTGAAGTGAGATCCCCGGTTGCTCTGAGGCTTCCATCTCTCTTTCAGTACCCCAAAGCATGGGGACCCCTTCATTGTTCTTGTACCCGAGGAACAGATAATGGCAATTTTATCTATTTCTGCATAAATATTGAAGTGAGGGTATGAAGGAAATGTCCTGTACTGTGTGGATGCCCAGGGGCTGCTTGCTTCCTGAGGCCAACTGAATACTTACACCCCAGATTTTATTTAGGTCTTCAGTGAAGAACTAATTTGACAGTTATCTTTCTTGTTCTCGTAGACACATATCAGTAAAGGTGATGGCAATAGTTAAATTTCAGGAGTATAAAAGCAACATATGTGATTCTAGTAATTTATTTTAAAAAAAAAAAAACAAACAAACAAGGCTGATAAGCTGAGGTTGTGGGTTACGTGTAGAGACAGCCGGGCGGTGGTGACGTTATTGATGTCCCTGCTTTTCTGTTCCTTGTCAACTTCAGGGCTGACAGTGTGGATTTTTCTGATCAAATTGAGAGGCAGTAAAGGAGTTGCGCAGCAAAACAGAGTGTTTTAGTGTGTCTTTGCAGTATATAGCTTTTATTTCTCAATTACATTTACATTGATAGCGGAAGTTTATGACCTGGTTAGTATGGATTTTCTGTTTCAGAGCTGTCATGCCTGTTTATCTCTGAAAGCAGCAAAATTGTGCTTAGAGCTAATGTAATAGTGAGAGTATACACTAAGATGGCAGGAGCAGGTATTTTTGCTGTCTTCCAGAGCTATAATGTGAGAGGTTTGAACGAATGTCGTAAAACATAGCTCAAGAGGGAAAGAAGATGAGTAATACAGGAAAGTCGGTGAAATTGCTTTCTTGAAGCAGGAGGGGAAAAGGCTTTGTGAGGATTTTGTAAGCTCTGTCTGATAAGTACTGACTGAGAAGTAGAAATTGCAAACATCAAAGGAAGTTAATTTGTCTTGATAATTTGTTGTTTGTTTACACTGACTGGAACAGAGTTTCTACTCAGAGCTGTGTCTGCTGATGCTCGGAGAAAAGAAACGCAAATTGTGTGGCCCAAATTCTGAGGTGAATAAACGTGGCACTTCCCAGGTTTTGGAGTTGATCAGAGCATACAGTGGTGTTCAAAAAAGGAAAAAAAAAAAAAAAAAGGCAGCATAGAAATATCCCCAGGGTACTGATGTGTTTACAGAACCATTTGGCCTAGTGTGTTTAATATACTGTCTTTAGAGCAGTGCCTTGATAATTACAGCTGAAGTCCTAGGACCAAGTTGAAGCCTGCTAAACTGCTCAGTCTCGCCGTCTGTGATCCTGCCAAGATCAGTAGAACCTTGCTAACATTTGTAATGCTAAAACACACACGTGTGGGCAGGATTGGGGCTGCTGAGGCACTTTAGTGGGCTTGACCTTGACCAAGACTAAGGATTTTAAAAACTGAAATTGATCTGTCTTCATTCTACTGGGGAATTATGATTTTCTTCCTCTCTAGAAATGATACTTGTTACTGATCTGCATTCCCTCATGTTACATTTCCAGAGATCTTTGGTATGGAGGATTGAAATGAATGTATTTTGAATTACGTTGCATTTTAATTCATTCTGTCAAAGCATGCTGCTTACATAAATCTCATTTGTACAAATCTATTGCTAAAATGATTCTTTTGTGCTCAAGCATGTATTTTTGACATTTCTTGTTACTCATGTAGAAATATTTATGTATATAGAGAAGAAAATTGTTTTGCGTCTTACTGCTTTTGGTTACTTTTTTTTTTCACTTGTATGCTTAATGTTTTCATATTTTCTTTCGTTTGGGCATATGCATAAACAGCTGCCAGGTTTCAGTGGTCTTTCTGCAATCATTTGAGATTTTTTAATTCTCAAATCATTACAAAATGCCCTCCTTGAAAGAGACTTTGATTTATTTTTGTGTGAAAAATAAAAACTCAGAGCACAAGTTTGTTGCAGTTGGAATGGTGAGGAATTTCTTAAGCCCAGGAGCCACTACTTTGCCATTATGAACTGGTTTGATTTTTTGGTTTTTTTTGAGGAATAGTCATATTCTGATGTGGAGAAACCTTGAATTACTGTTTTTAAAGAAGCTGTTGAGTAGAATGGCATTGTCTTTTCTGTACATATTACACCTGTGAAAATACCTGAGAAACAAACAAAACAAAAAAATAAACATGAACGTTCTCCAAAAATGCGGTGAAAGTCTATAGAATTGCTCTACCTTCTTGTATTCACAGGTTTCTTGGATTCAATGGCCACCTTCGTAGCTTCCAAGATTTTATTTTATTTGTATATTAAAGAACAAAGATTCTTTGCCTGATTTAGATGGTTTTGTTTCAGCCAAGATGTTTCTTGTATAAAGAATGTACAGAATGCTCTCTTCTGAGATGTAGGGGTAGAGATGTGTCAGTATATCCAAACCAAATGAAATACTATGCAGCGAAAGAGAAAGACCTAAAAAGAAAAATAACTTTCCCCAAAATACTGCCTGAACTTAGTCCTTTTAGCTCGGACTAAGCAATTAACATCATCTTGCTGTGCAAGAAATAAACAGGCAGTGGTACTGCATGGCATGATTCATTTCAAAACGAGACAGTGACCTTTATGATTCAAGTGCTGCATGTTTGTACGTGATGGATTATTCCCCATATTAGTAGAATGAAAAATGTTCAGCACCTTGGCTGTTTTGGGGACATTTTTCAGCTTGCTAATGATTTAGCAGAAATTCTGCTGGAGTAATTTCTCTGAATGATAAAGAGTCAAGGCATGTCCCTAAGGAGAGCCGGAGAAGGGATGGTATTTCCAGTTCCTCAGCTGCCCACACGCCTAATTTTGAGACTCCTTCCCGTACCTCTGCAACAACCACTTCCTCCCTTCTCCTTGCGTGGTCCCCTGCATCTCCCCGAGGTATCACCTTCTGCACTGCTGTGTTGCGACAGGTATGGTGATGGCAGGAGGAGGTGGAGGTGCCTGGAGAAGCTGTGGGGCCACCAAGCCTCTCACCTAGTGCCACTGCTTCTCATCTGGAGCACAGTTCAGACCATCTGTGACGAGCTGAGGGTGAGTTTTACCACCTTTGGTTACAGGATTAGAGCTGTCAGAGAAGAACTGTTACAGGAACACGCATATTTGCCTCTGGTGCTAGTGAAGGATTCTGGTTTTATCCCCAGTAGGTTTCAGGTTTTATTCCACCCCTGTCTTTCAGCAACTGAGTTTATAACAGCCATGGCTTTTCAATTCATGGCTGAGTAGGAGTCCCTTGGCTGACTTGTGTCTGTGAGTGCCCTGGGCACAGGACCTGCTGGTGAGAATCCACCAGAATAAAAGTTCCTACAACTTGCCCTCAAACAAAAATGGCATTAATGAAGGCAATCACAACTCTCCTCAGACGTGAGGGGGAAAAGAGCTGTAAATCTGTGACTGTAGAGTGGCATGGAGAAAAATGTGAGTTGTAATGGATGATACTTCTTAAGTGCCCCTTACAGAGCTGGTTTTTGGTTTTAAAATAGAAGTTACAGATACCTCATGCACGGAATATCAGGTTGTGTTCTGCTTTATTTGTGACCGCGAATGCCATTTGGTATCAAATCACTAACAGTTCTGCAGATAAGTGCCCAGTATTCATAAATACCAAAGTAGAGCTTGTTCCTGTTTTGTTTTATTATCCTGTCTAGATAACCAGCTTTGCTGGTGTGTGGGTGCAGAACATAGCAATAATGAGACGTACTCCTTGTTTAATTGGTGCTCTGCCTTAAATAGATTACTGCAATTCAAACCTCTGTGGTTGACCTGAAATAAGATTAAGCCTGTTCACCAACATGAGTAGGAATTCCACTAACACTGCCCTGTCAAAAGGAAAGGTCTAGTTGAATAAAGGAAAATAAGTTCCTCTGAGATGGAGTTAATCTGATCTCCAAAGGGGACGTACTCACTGCTGTGATAAATTTAACGCTCCCTCCTTTTGATTTACTGTGCCTGGGCTCTGTGTGAAAGACAGAGGGGATATTTTGGTGGCTGAGAGCGGTTCCCAAATAGCTGGGATGGTGAGAGGAAGCCAGGTTTACTGGAAAATTTCGGTGCTGGAGTATAGTTTAAGCGCTGTTGTTCTTTGGGGTGTCAGTGCTGTCTTTTTGTGAAAAAGCCACTGCTTTCAAAGGAAGGAACATGAAGTGACATCTCTTATAATAATTTATTGCTTCTTTACTAGCAGTTGGGTTAATAACTGTGAGAAGAATAATCCTGAATTTGCTTCCCTGGACTTGGATTTCCTTCCCTTCCTCCCTGGAGGAGATCTGAAGCTGTGGTGTATCAGCCTGTATGCTGCGGTGTGTTCTCGAGGAGGTGGGAGATACTGTCAAGTCCTCCTCCTGTGCACTCTTTCATGCTGAGAAATTTCAATACTCCTTGGGCCAGAGAGAAGGCATGAGTGCTCTCACAGGAAAGCGGGAGGCTCTGCTCCAGCCACTCTTCGGTACAAGGTGGTGTGAAGTTTCACAGGTTTTCGGGAGAGCAGCAGTGGAAACCAGTTGCTCCACCATCACTGCTGCATGGAGTAACTACCCCGGCCCGGGTGTCCCTTTCTCTTCCAGTGAATATTTAATTATTCTGTTCAAAGTGGAACGGCTTTTACAGCAAGCAGTGAGATTGGCCTTCCTACCTCAGATTAGGTAATAATTCAGTGATTAAAGCATTCAGGAGGGAGAGAAGCTGTGGGTTAAAAACCTCCGCGATCCTGAGAGGAGCTGATATTGTATCTCCGTCCTAAATATATTCACCACAGAATTATTAGGTTAAGGTCTACCAAGACTTTTGGCTTAGTTTGTGGGGGTTTTGCAGCCTTAGCTCTGAAAATGCCTGTGGATACAACTCGTGTGATGTAGATAACATAAAGCTTATTTTGCAAACTCTAGTTTGAGATGCGCATTGCATTGTTCACCGCTGCAGCACTTCTGGACACATGCAGAAGCAGATGTATATGAAGGGATACATCTGCGATCTTTTAGCTATCTATAGCATAGGCAACTCCACTGATCACTTGGGCCCCTTTGCAGACAGTGGAGATGAGTGGATGTTTTCAGGTATGATTTTTTTTTATAGGTGCTATTTTGAAGTTTACCTTCCAAAAGTAGTGAGAAACAGCCTGGAAAAGCCAACGCCTCTCCACTGACTAAAGAAACCTGGAGTGTTGAGAGACACGTGTTCACAGTCAGTCAGATTCATCTCACCCCAAACCATTTAAGGAATTATAATGCGGGTAATTTAGGCACCTGTGAATGTCAGGGTCAAATGTGGATGAACAGGGCTTTAAGGTTTTACCTTTTGACTTTCTAAAGTGTCTGAATCTCCCTGTAATCTTTTTTTTTGTGATTTCTGGTGATAACTGCACTGGAGAAAAGATTGTGTGTTTCAGAACTTGATTCACTTCCTCCAGTGCTTCTTTGTAGACAAGAGACACAAAATACCTGCACCTTTAACCATGGTGTGGATTTTTTCCTGCAAAACTGAATTGGCCTCCGTTGGTCCAATTTGTTTGAAGGAATTAGGCCACTTTGCTTCTGTGTGAGAGCATCTACACCAAGGTCTAGCATTGTGCAAACCTTTGTATCTTTAATTACTTGGTCTTTGGTTTCTCGTGTTCAGGCGTAGACAAGTCTTTATAAAAAGTCACTTCTAAAATTACCCAGCCTTCTAGCTTTTTAAGTTCTGGTAATTATTCTATTTCTGTTATTTCAAATTTAGAAATCCAGAAGGTATCATTGAATAGATTGAGCTGCTCTCTTAGCTATTTTGTTAGCCTAGATAGAGGGAGCGTTGTGAGATTTAGGAGACTAAATGGAAAGTAAGGGACTCACTTGGGGGGGCCTGACTTTGCAGCCCACTAATTTGAGCAAGTCGGAAACCTCAAAGACAGTCCTGACTGCCTGGCTGATTTTGGGCTTTGTTCAGTGGTTACCTGTTGTGAAACGCATCAGCAATCCCATAAACAGGGGTGGGAGTTGAGCGTCCTGGTCTCCAGGCGCCAGCATCTCTTTCATTCCTGTGCATTCTTCTGGCCTTACAAAGCTTTCGCTGCCTCTTGTGTTGTGGCTCCCAGTTGAAGTGGTGGGAGAGGCGATCAGAGCTCGCTCTGCCTCTTCAGCAGCACATGCTGACCATCAGGCTGAGGGGTTAGTCCTTTTCCACCTGGCCGTGTTTTAAAGGAGGCAAGTTCTTTTTAGTTAGATACCTGCCTCCCTCCAAGTGGAGGGAGATGCTGGGTGGGGGGGAGTTGGACTAGATGATTCCCAGAGGTCCCTTCCAACCCCATGTGATTGATTCTGTGATTTCTGGTGGGTGCCCGTGGCGGATGGAAGCCAGGACTTCAGCAGGAAGGTGTCAGCCCTGCCAGACTTTTCTACTGAGTAGCTCTGTGTGGCTGCTTTCCTGTCGCATGGGTGACCTGAGACAGCCCGCAGAGGCAGCCGGCTCCCTCCGCTCTCTGCACAGAGGGTGTAGGTCTGACCCTCCGAAAGCGAGTCTGCAGCTCTCCCGGTGCCTCTCTGGTCCTTGACCCCTCTTCCTTACCATGCAACAGGAGTTCTTTTAAACAAAGCAGATCTCTAAGGAAAAAAAGAAAATTCAAAAGGCGTTTTATATTTGAGGGGCTTTTTTGAGGTGCTTTTGTTGGGACAATAATTAATTCATGTAACTTACATTACACAGGAGGCCAGACTGTATGACTGCAGTAATTCTTTCTGGCTCTATTCTGTGCGTGAGCGTGATTCCACTTACATAAAACTTCACTTTATTAGTGCCATTGTCAAGGTGAGCCTGGGTATTGGTAGAAAGAATCTGGGACATAATTTAAGGAGCACAAAGCAATGGCTCTTTCCAAGAGCATTACTAACCTTTGTAATTCATCTTAGGTCAACTTTGGTGGTACTTGTTTCTGGAAGGCTGGCTTTTCTAATCAACTTTCTCAGAGGAATTCATTATCTGAAAACCTGTGACTAATGAAAGATGTTTTGTTCTTTTGAAGTTCAAGCTAATTTCCATGAAGGTTACTATTACTAAGCAACAGATTCTGTGGAGGGTCTCTTGAGGGACTGAAACTACAGTATGTACAAAAGTAAAGCAAAACAGAGTGAAGAAATGATGAAATTTTATCCCCAGACAGAGAGGCCGTGAATAGTACCAGGTACAGGGCCTGTTTTGGAGTCTTCCTTGAAAGCTGTTGTTTGACCAAGGGAGAAACTCCCACAGGAGCTAAAGATCAGCATAAACCGTATCACCATCTGCTGTGAACGTGGAGCAAGATTCAGCCTCTCCTCAGACGTAGAGATACACCACAGCATGACCAAGGGCGGGGAAGAGTCCCAGATATAATTCAGCATACTCAATTCTTCTGAGGAGAGCAATCAGCTGTAACATAGGTTAGCGATCAGCTGTAATACATGTTAGCCACATTAGAAGAATGGTTATTCTAGTTGTGAGGACAGGGTGACATGAAATGCAGGAGCGCTTTCTTAAGTCACAAAAGATGATGTCACCTTTTCTCCTATGCAGCTTTGTGTCAGAGTAGAGATATATATTTGCAGCTTGGTTAAGTAAAAAAAAAAACACACCTGGATACTCAGCTGAGATTTCATTCTGTCCTCTTACTTTGGGTTTGTCCACTGGCTTTGCTGAATACGAGGTAGAAGTGATAGAGGCTAAAGGGAAAAAAAACCCCAAGAAATGAAACACAAATCCCACAGTTACTTGCAACAACTTTTTGACTGTTTGAGTAAGTTCCTTCGGTCTTGTCCTTTTTGTGTTCAGTTTGAGTAACTTTTCAAGTGATGCAGTTTTCTAGCATAAAGTTTGCATGAGGTGAATTTCAATACTTGTTCAATAGACCTTATACATTTTAAAGTAATAAAAATATCAATATCATATGACAACTCACTAATCATGGTATGTGTAGAATATGTACAATCTGGAAATAAGTAAAATGTTCTAAATATTTGAATTAAATAATAAATATATCTGGCCATGAATGTCAGACTCCCAAAGGGTAAGGACAGAATATCCCAAATCATTGTTAGCATAGAAATCTCCCTACACCCTCCAAATATTTTTTTATTCGCTCTGATCATTCCAGTCACAATTTCTTTTTAAAATTTAAAAATTATTTTTTAAAAAAATATGCATATCTTCTGACACTGCAAAGGCAAGACTTATTATTCTCCAAATTTTTATAAAGTGCAAGATGAGGCACAAGAGACGTTAATTAAAAAAATTAATAAGTAAACAGAATCTCTAGTCAGATGCTTCCCTGTCCCTGGAGGTACTGAGGGTTGGCAGGTGTCTACACATCCCACACTACATGACTTTTATTCCTTGGCCCTGCCCCAGAATTAGCTGTGTCTTTACCTCGCTGTGCTGGAGATACCTTGGTCACACCAAAGCCCTGTCAGTGCCCAGCATTTAACGTAAGTCTTTTGTCTGCAGAATTAATACAGTAATCATCTCACGCGCACCCTTTTCCTCAGGAACCCAGGAATTTAATAAAACACATGTATTCATTAATCAAGACTTGAATTCAGGTCTCTTCCTCCTCTGGAGACACGCTCTTACTGCCATTGCGTCTGGTGGTCGTTCTATAGTATCTCACTCAATTTTTACATGCTTCTGGTGTTACATGGAAAACATCTTGGAAACGTTTCAGAAGTTTAAACTTCATCGGACTCTCTTTCCCATATCTCCACTTCCAAGGCTGGACCAGCTTCATTGCAGGGGGCCAATTTTTGCTCTCATTACAGCAATTGTACATGTGAAATAAATCCATTCATTTCAATACAGTTGCTCACAAGAGACTTTGTAATATAATCCTGCAGTATTTGGCTCTACCAGATCAGCACGGAACAAATATCTAAAGGAGAAAGATATTAAATTTAAGTGCTATTTAAAATTAATATTACAATTGCATGATTTGTGTCATTTGTGCCAAGTGCTCTCATTTTGAAGTCTGGGGTAGAAGCAAATTCTGTGCATTTAGTTGAAGAGAAGTTATGTGTTAGGTTTTATTCTGGGGCTTTTGCAGACACTGATATTAAAGGTATGAAACTCTCTTTTTTCCAGAAAAAGAGTGTACTTTTGGGAGGGATTTACCATGTGTGTACGTGTTCATATCGTTGTCATCATTGTCATCATCGTTATCATCATCCATGTGTGCTTACAGACCTATCCACACAAAGCTGGTGCTGGAAAATTTATATCTTGTCCCAGACAAGTTGGTACTGTTTTCAAATGACCTGGTTTCAAATAACTCTAGTTATTTTGGGGTGGAGGGTGAAGCAGTCTTAATCATTAGATCATAGCAATCGTTATCATGTAATATCATGATACAGGCACTGCTCTTTGAGCCCGTAGGGCCAGTCATCTGATTGAGGGCTGACCTAGACAGAGGGAGAAAGCCAAGCATGCCCACGATAGAAACCTGAGTAAATATTTCAGACACGGAAGTATAAGGGTTCTTGCAGAGCAGCAAGCCCTTGTATTTGCAATGCGTTGATGTAATTGTTCTTATCCAGAATTTATTCAAATTCCTTAGTGAGCAAGTCTTGAGAAATCAAATTTTTGACATTTTTTCCAATGAACCTATCCAAGCCAGTGGTATTTTAATTTAACTTATTTCCAGTCAGGGATGTTTAATCATATTATTCCAGATGAACCGTGCTTCAAATGCTAAGACACCCTGCTGAGCATATAGTGCAGTAGAAAACTTTGGTTTACTTGACTCAAAGCAAGTTTGTGCGCGTGTGTAGTGAAATCTGCTTTTATATTGCTCCTCTGACCCTTTCATTCAATATTAGTAATGCAATCAATCACTGCAAATGCGGAGGAAGTGCAATTATGGCTTAGGCATTAATGTGCTTAAACCTCTGAAAAAAGAAACTATTTTCTATATATGCCTGTCAGAACGTGCAGTTGCCCAGAGTTTCACGCTATTCCCTCATATTCCCCTGTGTCTGAGGAATTAGTTTAAATGTGTTTGCCAGAAGTTGGGATTGTTCGCTTTCAAGGTAATATTAAAAATAACAAATGTGTGAGTTTTTTACCTGGCTGATCTTTCCTTACCAGGAGTAGTGTAGCACAAGGACTGTGGCAGTCTCTCGCTGGTTCATTCACTCCTCTCCCACTACGTGGGGGTTGCACGGCTGCGTGGCCTGAAACCTCTTCCAGCTGGAGAAATAATCAGAGGCATACATTGCAATGAAACATCCTCATGTGAAAATAACACAGAGGATGCTTCACTTTGAGATAATAGCCTGTTCCTTCCAGTTTCTGTATATTATACCCTAAGATGTTTTAGAGAAAAGGCAGTCTAGCTCCAGTATGGATTAGGAGTTGGGAAGCATCCACAGTTGTGCAAACTGCAGGAGCTATATCTGTTCTACCAGGCTGAAACATCCCTTTAATAAGGCAGTGAATTGAGCTTGGGATTGGTTGCTTTTGTCTCCAGTCAATATAGGCTGGAGGGTTTTGAAGGAAACAGGGAGGACGATTCCTGGTGTCAGTGTTGTGGATCAGTGTGATTTTGTGGAGATTTTTTTAGGTCTTATAGTGAAATGCACATTGCTTTAACAGGTTTGTGTTTGAAAGGTAATAATGGAACCCACTATGGTTGCCTGAACAGAACTACGCTTCAAGATCACTTTGTGTCTCCTTTCTGTAATAATAATGTGGGAAACAAAAGGAACAGTAAAATGGTACTTTGTTACTGCACTTTAGCTTGGTACATGTCGTTTAATGGCATTTGCTTTGAATTCTGTCAAGAATAAGCTGTAACTCTTTGTCGGCTTTTGAAAAGCAATGTAAGGCTGGCAGAGTGAAGCAAATTCATGCATCTTTGGTTTTAATTTTTTTTTTTTTTGGATTCTAAGAAATATCAGATAGTTACTGTAGGAGAGATTGCTTTTACCAAACTTTTACCACCATAAAGTTGGGCATCTAATCTAAGCTACTCCCATGTGCTCTCTAGGTACCTTCAGGTGGTGAATCATCCCTTCTATCCAAGAAACTTATTTTAGGAGGATGAATCATTCTCCAGAAATGCCCACCTGCTTCCAGAGACTCTAGATTAGGGCAAGCTTAGACTGGGGGGGGCTAACTTCTGCATCTCTGAAGTGTGGTAAGATGAAGCTCATTTTAAACTTCTCTTTCCAGATGTGGCTTGTTTATTGCCATGTTTATTTTAAAAAGAGAGCAGCACAGAATAACACCACAGTTATTCCATGGCACTTATTCTACAGCTTTACTGAAGCAAAACCTATCTGGTCAGGGAAATGGGGGATCTCATATGGCATTCCTGCTGTGTTTTGAATATGTGCAACAACCTTCTCTACTCACAGGTATAAAGAGGCATTAGTTTGCTTTAGTTCAAATTTTGCCTGGCCAGTGTTGTCTCGTCTTGCTTCTTTCTTGCTTTTGGTTAAGTGTGTGAGCAACAGAAAGAACGACCACCTCATTCCTCTCCTGTATGGCATTACTTAAAGCTCACAGATGAGTTTTTTAGGTGACAGTTCTCATGCATCTCTCCACTGCGATTGTTATGGAAGGCCTTGCAGGCACCCACCTTCACCCTTTCATCGGGACTCATCCCATTTTACTTTTTTCCAGTAACTTGCTCCATTCATTTTGCCTGTAGCTAACCTACTGCATGTTTGCATCGGTACCACAAGATTTTTATTTTCAAGTGTTAAAAACGTAAGTCAAAGTCTTTGTTAAGGCAGGTATTCCAGGCTGATTGTTATTATTAATGTTGCTGCCATCAAATTCTGAATGTACTATTTGTATTGTTAATGTTATTTATTTACTATTAGATTGTTTTTGATTTCTCCCTGTTACATGTGTACGTTATTTTGGTTATTTTTTCCTTTTAATTAATAGTACAGAATACAGCAGAGAGAAAAGCTTATCTAAAGGTTTTTCTTTTAGCTCCAAGCTGCGTCCAGCAGCATTTCTCTCTTTCATCCACCCTCCCCGAGGATATTTTTAATACCTTCACCAAATCAGCCTTTCAATTCCACCTACAGAGAATTGTCCTCACAGCCTGGGACCTAAATATAGGCACAACACAGCATGTAATGTACTGTGGTACATGATTACTGCAATAGTTACTGTAATGTACTATGGGACGGGGTACACAGTCCAGGTTACTTTAACCCAGTGCTGTGTTAAATAGGCAGAAGAAATACTGTCAAATGTCATAGCATATGGTGTTCTTCCTGGCAAGTCTGTGGGCTGGGCGAGATGAATTTCTGAGAGCTCTTTCCAAGCTTCGACAAGCTGCCATCAACACTGGTGCTAATCGGCACTCGTGTTTGCAGTCTCACCAGAAGGGTTTCCTGCGAGGTCTGTCCGGGCACTGAACTACTTCTTCGTCTGATGATTACGGGTCAAAATGGGAGTTTCTAACCAGGCAGGAACTTCTTTGTTAGAGATGCTAAAGGGCACGATTCTTTCAAAATGTCCAGGCAAATTTATCCCAATGTCATCACTTGTTGGCAACTCTGTGAATCAGAGCACTGGCTGCCAGTATGGAGGTGTATGTAGCAAGCTCACTCCAGATATTCTCAGAAGATGGGTGAAAACGAGTTTTCTTAAGCGTTTCTTCTTGAAAAAATCTGCTGTGTAGTGCAAGTCTGATGTGGGGTTTCATGTGCTTATGAAGCTAGTTGAGACAAAAGGTGGATTTATTTGAAGTGAAGAAGAAGGGCTTTCAGAAAATCTGTCAAGGTTTGCACTTCAGGGAGAATATTCAGTCGACGTGCCGTGAGGACACTGGTAATATGCAGGTTCATCACACTGAGGTGACCCTAACCCTGTGTAGCTTTGCTTCATGTAGTGTGAAGCTGGGTGTTTGAAGAAAAACTTCCTATAATATCCCACAGATGTTATATTTTCTAATTGGGGAGCCAGATATTAAAGCCTGTAATTTTTTTTTTCCCTCCATATTCAATAGACTGGCATTGCATGATGGTTTTCTAAATTATCATACCTTAAAGCAGTTTGCCCAGCAGTTAAACAGTGGACAGAGTGTTTACATTTACCTTCCAAAAAATAGCTTAAATACTACTGGTGATAAGGAGCACTATTTTTATTTTTTTTTTTTCTTTTTCCTAAATATTAGGTAGGGAGATTTTCTACTCTTTCTGAGAACTGCCAAACAGGAAACAAATTTTATTCTATATTAAACCTGGAGTGAATACATTACTGTCAAAGTAGTTATTACTGGTTTACCTCGGTGTACTTCTCAGCAGAAATTGGCACTATAGATTCTGTCTGGGTGGGTGCTAAAGATGAACAGATGGATGCTTCTTGCCACGTTTTATCTTAAGCATTGAATAAAATGGTAATGACGTATTTGACTACGACAGTTTCTGTAACTGGAAGTCTCAGAAACAAAAAATGTTAAAACAGTGCATATCTCTTCTTAATTTATAATCTATTCTGGTTTGCCTTCTGATGAATGAACTTTTCTGCTTTACATGCAACTCTAAATTTACTTGTTATTAATATCACTGCCTAGGCTAGACTTGGAAAGGACTTATTATTCCTCTGCTTGAAACCACAGGCAACGTTTGGCATTATACTGGAGTGATTTATCTCCTTCAGATTAAGCTGCATACTTTGGCTGAACACTGGATTGTCACCAGCATCCCAATCAAATAAGAAGCAGTCATGCTGTCCTGAAAGTTGGTGGGGTTTTGTGGTTGGTTTGGTTTTTTTGTAATAGCAAGTGAGAGTGCATCCCAATGTAGGAATGAGAAAAGCGAATGCTGCTTTGATAGGAAAACAGTAAGCAAAATTTGTAGGAAAGCTGGGCAACTTTTAAAGTGGATGAAACTTTTCTCAGTTAAGATTGTTTTGCATAACGATTTTCCAATGCCTCATTTGCTTATTTTATTATAGTGTTGTTTTTTTAATAAAGCAAATTACTTATAAAATAAAACCATACAAATTCTCGGTCCGTTAGACCTTTTCCTTAAAATTGAGTTCATTATTAAGTATGGCTGTCATCAGTTTCTAGTGATGTCTATTAATGTAATCTTTCACAATGATACTCATGACTCTTTACTGGTTGGTTTCCTGGGTTGCCAGTACAGTCTCTGTATGCACTGTGTGTCAAAGTGTCAGACAGATGATAGAGTTTTTGCAAATTGTGCAAAAACTGCAAAGCCACAAAATTAGCTAACCTCTGCTCTTGGTATTTTTGTCTTCCATGTGTCGCATTTTTTAAAGAGGTTACTAGTCTTGTTGGAATTGGCAATGACAGAGGGTGACACCATCGCTGAAATAGAGGCGGTGAAAAATGCCTGCTTATTTTAGGTATCTGACTGTGTGTTTTTTCTCTCGAGGTCCATCTGCTACCACTGGCTCAGAAATCTGATTTAGATGCACCACGATGCCCCTCCATCCCAGAAGCTGCATAAATGCAGTACTGAATCACAATCTGAAGTCTAAGTGGGCGGAAAGCGCATTTCATTACACTACGGCTTGAATTCTTCAATTTCTTTCCCTTTGCTTCTGGGAAGCTCAAGTGCTTCGCTATTCTAGCAATGGGATTAGACATAAACCTTAAAAAGCTTTCTTTCATTGAAGGGGGCACTACGGGTTGCCTGGCTTTCGCTCTGGTCTCCCCTTTCTCTAGACACAGCCATTCATCTCCAGCTTGATTCAGCCGAGTGCGAAACTTGGCAGAAGTAAATTCCATCTTGCTGTTTCACTGGCTTTTCACGTCTCACCAACGTTGGTTTCTCTGCCCACACTTCTTCCTCAACTTGCCTGTATCACCTCTCTGACACCTCCTGTCTCAACTCTGCCTACACTTGCTGGCACGGGCTGCAGAATCCTCCCATCAAGACACCTTTCAGGGGGCTGGTACCCAGCTACAAGGCAAAAAGGCTGTGGCCAAGCTTGGGGCATCCATTAATACTTCCAGGAGCTCACCCTCAGTGTCTGGAGCTCAGCATCTATCCCCTGAGGGTAAGGAAAAGAGCCATCAAACAAACTTTCTGTAGATGAGCAAGGGCCACAGATACCAGTATAGACCAGCCTCCTCCAGTGGGTGGGTGCCTCAATTATGCGAGCAGAAAATGCTGCTATGACGTTGCTACCACAGGAGCCGGGGCAATCAGGATCAGCTTGCTTATGAGCACTAACTCCCTGCCTTCCACGCGTGCCCACAGAAACCTCCTTTCAGGAGCTGCGGTCTGAGCCACAGCAGATGTCTGTGCAAGAGGGCTAGTGGAAACAAGCTCCTAAATATTGTCTCCTTGCTGGGTGCCTTTTATGAATTTCAGGTCTGGCTGGGGGGAGGGAGCTTTGCTGGTGTCCAGAGGGGCTGCAGTGAGCAAAACTTGGCTGTCTAGTTAGAGTTTTAAAGGGATCTTGTAGCTGAGAGAAGATTTCCTGTCAGAGACTTCTCATAGAGATTTTGCTGGGAGGGTAGATATGGTGTGCAACCTTAGAATGGGAAATGTAATCCTGGCCTGGTATTGATTTTTTTACAACTTAGATCTCCTTTGTCACTCTGTCCTGGTGTGCCCTACCTGGATTTATCCCAGACGTGACCTCATACTGCTCTCCAGACACTTTCTGAGCAGAAAAAAATGTGTTCTTGATGGGTTCCTTGTTGGCAACTGGAAAATAAATGAGTGTTACTCTGTGGCTCTCCTCAGGCAGCTGGGACCAAGCACATGCAAAACCATGAAGCTTGATGGAGCCAGCTCAAGTCATTTGGGTGCTGAAGCCTCCCCTTTTTTTGAAGTGTTGGGTCCAAATGCCAGCCAGAGCATACCCTGGGTAAGCTGAAGCTGTGCATGGGCTGGTTGGGCAGATGGCTACTACCAGCCCATAAAACATACTACATCTGAGCTCTCCTGGCCCTCTTTGCAGTGGGTTCTTTTCTTTTTTCTTCTGAGTTTCTCTCTAGCATATCTCAATGCTTTGCGATATTTATAGATCTAATTTGAGTGCTCCTTCCTAAGAAACCTTCAAATAGTTAACATAATCTGATAGACTGTGTAACAGATTTTCTGAAATAAAATGCTGATGCTGACTAAAGCCAGCCTATTCCTTCCCAGTGCAAGCATTATTAACAAGATTTACCCCAAACAAATGGTGCTTGCCTCTGCTCTTTCAGGTCAGGCAGCAGACTGGTTTCAGTAGAAACCAAAAGATAGCAGTAAGAAAAGACTGGCAACTTAAAGTCTATATTTTTTAACAAACATTTAAAAACACTGAAACAACACCTTTTTGTGATTGGAAATGAAAATAAACATGGCTTCTTCATGGACAAAGTCTGCTATAGAGACGACCTCTCTGGAGGATTAGTCAATTAGAGTTTAAAAGCAATTGGGAAAATCTTTTAAATATATGCCTTAGCTTGTCCAGCCTGTCTGAGAAGTAGGAGACAGTGACTGTGGCTAAAGGCCACAGTTCCACTGGGTTCACCTGAAAATCAGAGCCTTGTGCCCATAGCTTCCTTCAAGTTATCTCCAGCCCTTTTTTCTTACTTTTAGTACTTTTATCTGCTCCTCACCTTCCTGCAAAATGAGAGCCGGTGAAATTACAGGTGCGGTACAGTAAGTACAAAGATAAAATGTGAATCACTTTCTGTTTTAAGTCCAATTCTGGCTGCCTCATCCCCTGTCCAATCAACAAATGATTGTCTTTTTATTTTTTTTTCCTTTTTTTAAAGTCTTTTCCATGTGAAATTGGCAGGTAGAGCAGAGCTGTAGCCAGAGGTACATTTTTCTGGAAAAGTTTCAAGATAATTGGACAATGTCTATTTTGCAGACAAGGGACTCAAAATCCCGAGGTGTTTCATTTTTTTAATGCCTTGTGATATTTTCTATAAAAATCTTATCTCAGAACCAGCTTGACCTAGAAACGTCAGTATATTGGAGAGATCCTTCCTAGTGTGGATTTTGGCAGTCCAGAGTGTCTCAGCAGGCTTTAACAACATTGCCAAAAGTCCTGTGGAGAAAATTAATCTCTAGCAGAGCCAAGTTGCTTCAGAAAATAAACCAGGGGCTTAGATGCTTTTGCCATGGTGAAGCATCTTCAGCAATTATAGATAACCTGCCCTGCTCCCTCTTTCATGCCTTTCTGGCTGTGCCCTTGGCTCAAAAATCATTTCCTCTGTCTGGAAACCCGTGGCATCATCACGTCTCCTGGGTGGTGTGGGCAGGGGGCTGGAGGTAAGACCATGAGGATTTTTGGTTAAGATAGGGCAGATTTCACTACAAAAAGGTGTTATGGTTTGAGAAAACCCATAACAATCTGTTGTCGTTTAGACAATTATTCTATCACCCGATGACCCATCCCCACCCGGAAGGGGGAAGCGGGGAACACAAAGAAACACAAGGGTTGAAATATAAATAGATTTAATAGACTAAGGCTAAATAATTAACAATAATACTAAAGAACCAGTGTTAATCCCGGTACTGATATAAGATATACAAGAATTATATTCAGCCAATTCCATCAGTAGGAAGCTTTGCACTCCCAGCAGGGGCAGCAAATGGCGGACACTGTGAGTGCAATGGCTTCAGGAGGAAGGGAAGGCCTCAGGGGTCTGGCACCGGGGCAAGGAGTTGTCTGGACCCGCCGCCATCAAGGGAGAGAGCGCTACGCAGCAAACTTTTCTAATTTATATTGAATGTGACGTTCGTGGTATGAAATAATCCCGTTGGCCAGCCTGGGTCAAATGTCCAGGCCTTGCTCCTCCTTGTCCCTGCACCTGGCGAGGCTCGAAAACACTAAAACCTTGAATCCCACAGAGCCTGGCTGGCTATAAAGTAAGTATTTTCACAAATTCAGACACTAGAGTCTTCTAGAAGTGCAATTTTCCCCAGCATTAGAAGAAAAGTTAGTCCTGTGTCTCTCAACCCAGGACAAAAGGTTACAAAATTGGACAGGCAGCTTTTGGCATTTTGTGAACTTGCTAGGGTAAAACTGAAAAGAAGAAATGTTGGGTCCCATTTGGCGTTGCTGGGCTCAGGGACAGAGGTTGAGCGAGTGAGCAGTAAATAAATGGGGTATGTGGCAAGACAGCAGGTGGCTGTATCAGCAAGAACATACGTGACCTTCTGTTGTTCTTCCAAGCTTCTGTTTCACAGAAAGCTCTAATCGCTTTGGGTAAACAGAGCTATAAGCTGTAGATAGACGAAAAGGCGTAAGAAGGAAATTATTCATCGGGCAGAGAAAGCAAGCCTGCTCTCTTCAGCTTTTTTCCATCTGTTGGTCTCCATTGAGAAACTGGAAAGGCAGCCGCTGGGGAGTCCTGATCTGCTGGCAATCCACACTGATCATTTGATTTGCTTTCACACGGTTGCAGTGCTGAGTCTCCGTGTTCCAGCAGGAGCTGGGTTTATTATTTCAAGGCTCTTTTAGCCTTCACAGCCGTTGGTTTTCTCCTAAGGCTTTAGTTTTCCAAATATGCTGTAATCTGACAGAGTGTAAATCTAAAGATTAGCTAAATTTAGAGAACTTCAAGCTTCGGTGGGGGAGGAGAATGATACAGCAGTTTACAGTTTGTGCGAGTTTTTCTGTAGCTTTGAGTTGCAGCAATAATAACAGTGTTTAAAGGAGTCAGCAAGGGGCTGTATTAAGAACGCCTTTCATGGATATGAACACGCTGTCCGTGTAGTATTGTGTGTGATTCATTCAGATGCACCGTGTGAGGCATTTTTTTTTTTCCTTATTATATTTGTTACAGTTTGCAAGTGTTCTTTGTGCCAGAGAAATCCACATATTTACTTTTCCTGAGGCCCTCATTGCGGTGGACCTCTGATACTGAGTTGAAGCAGATCAGACCGATTCGACTGGTGTTAATTTGAGCTTTCTCTGCTCGTTTCTTACACTGCCATAGTTACAGCACAACCCCGCCACACACACCAAGCAAAGACGTATTAAAGTGAGCACTTAGAAGGAAGATACTGCCTTCCCCTCCAAAGGACATCTTATCTCCTGGATTCATAGCCCCAAAAATCACAATCAGAACACAAGCAAATATTGGCCTCGTTTTCACTTATAATATATGCAACTCCCCAGAATTCATACCTGAGGTCACTGATGTCTTGAGGGACTTCCCAACCAAACTGATACAAAAATCTCAAGCCTCCCTGTATTCTGAAGAATTTTTGAGATGCATGTGAGTGCCACGGTACCAACCTGATCCCGTCTCTGACTGTCATCCCAGTACCTGAACTTGAAGTCAACATGCAGCTTGTCCAACATGTGGGATGAGCTCTGTTACTCTCAAGAGATCATTGTGGTATTAAAGCAGGCTGACCAGCACAATCCGGGGCAATAACTATAACTAACTGGCAATAACTCTAATGCTGGGCTGTTGTTCATACAGATCTTTGGAAGTTAAGCAAAGAGGGGAACAGAAACTTGAGAAATAGATTAAAAAAGGGGGAAAAAAAAAAAAGAAGCCAAGGAAATGATTGTTGCAAATACACACAGTAGAAGGTTTCCAGGCCAGGAGATCATTCCTCTTCGAATCTACAGACTCTGTCAAACAACCTATAAAAAGAAAAACGGAGGAATCACTCTGACAGATGTTTAGCAATTGCAACAGCATGCATAGTATAAATATTTGAATAACACAAAATAGGGATATCATTATGGACCAAAGAGTCTTCTATATTTTCCTCATGGTTGGGATATTGAAAGCAGTGCTTCAGCTAACTCTATTGTCTTTTTTTCAGAGAAATATGAGGAGAAAGCGAAGTGAAAAATAAATAAAGAAAAAGTATTTCAGGTTTTTCCTCTGAAAGTGGAAATTTGTAGTTTTTTGAATATACACTGGTGTATTGTGAAAGGAATCAGTGGTTAAGAAGCAAGGGGTCAGAAATCTTCTTCTTTTAATGTTTGAAACAAAAGAAGATTAAGAATTCTCCACCTCTATCTGAATTACAAAGTTCTGCAATAGTTCTAAGAAATTCAGGTTGAAACCCATGACAAATTTCAGTTATGAGGCATAAACTGAGGAAAATGACGGATGGCTCTTACTATTAAGATCTGGGGTAACCGAAGCGAAGAAGAACAGAGAATAGCTGCTGGCAGTGCCAGCGATAACATCCTCTTGACTCATAACGCCTGAAGGGGTGCCGTGCCATCCACGGCGGGCCCTGCAACAGGTTCACTCTTCCGTGAGCAAGTCTTGCTGGCTGAACTCAAGCTGTGTGTGGAGATGCTGATCCGGGACTTATCACTGTCACTTATCGCTGATTTGAGATGCCTACTCAAAGCGACCAAGGTCTTATCGTGATGGGGCAGGCAGTGCTGAATTTTGCTGTCTCTTGGCCAAGGGCAAAATAACTTGTCACTTTCTGGCCGCATGGTGTTGGTGACGGCTTTTGGTAAGAAGGGTCTTAATGATGCCAGATATGCCAGGGCCCCAGAGAACAGCCTGTGCCTAAAACCAGCCTCGAGATGCCTAAATTAGAAGCTTAGTCACACAGCCTGCCAATTTAATCAGAGTAGAAAGACAGACGCCTCCAGAGAATGGTATAAATCTTAATGCAAGTGCATCCTAAAAATAGTTGTAGGAATCCACACCTGAGCCTGCTGTATGTAAGAGTGGCTTTCCTGAACTGGGCAAAGGAAATCTAGCGAGGAATTGAGAAACACAGGACAAGAAATTACCATGTACACTGAGAACAAGGAAATAGCATATTCAGAACTGTCCCCCCTATGCCTTTTTTTACCTTAAGTAAATACACAGATGCATAATAATTAGGAAATTTAAATAAAATAGTAAATAATAATAACACAGAGTAATGCATTCACATATAATAAATGCAAACAAATAGGCAGACCACAGCTAAGGAATAAGAATTATTTTATTTTGAATTTAAGAAGTAATGAAGTATAACAGTTTACTAGAAATGGATGAACACCAGAGAATAACAAGGATATATATGGACAGTGATAAGTGAGTGTGTGAATTTACAATCAGTTTTACCTATTCCCTCACAAGATAACAAAGCAATGAAATAACTTTGAATAGGAAAGCACACCTAGAGGAAGGCAGAATATAATTGTACTTGTGGCTGGAGTACCTTGTAATCTTGCGATCGTATTTCAAATACTATTTCTACAAGAAGTGGTTCTTTGCAGTCATGGGCTTTGAGTTTCAAGATAAGGTTTGAATGTATTTCTTTATATAAAGCACTCACAATTTAGCACATTTTTCTTCTGTTAAATATAAATGAATATTTTTATGTGTTGGTAGTAATGGTTGCAGAGATACCAAGACACATAAAAGGGAAAGACAGCAAGGTGCAAGGAGCCTCAGGAAATCAGTGGTTTCATGTACACAATTTTTGTGTTCTTTCAGCATTTGCATCTCATTTCTACTGTTTCCAGCCTTGGATTTCTTTCCCGTTATGCCAATTAATAAGCTGCCATCAATCTATTACCTCTGTGCAGCCTTCAAAAGGTAATGTTTTAAATTAGGATAGGGAAGCAGAGAAGGTATAAATGGCAACTGGTAGCGTAAATCTGGTGGCGTGAAAGTCCTGCTAATAACAGAGAATCTTTTCAACTAAGAGAAGCGTATTACTTCGATGGTTTTATTTTGAGTGAGGTTGTCAAGTCTGTGACTGACAGTAATATAGGAAGTTTCTTAATGCTTTTGTGGGCTTCATGGTATCCAGGGAGTTAAGAGAGAAGAAGAAAAAATTACCATGGCATTAATGATGCATCTGACATTTGTGTATGCATTCCTATGTCCAGTTCACATGCAGCTAAGCTCCATACTCACTTAATAGTTCTTTGTTTTGTTGTCAGTATTTAGCTAGAGGCAGTTTCAATGACATACACATACATATCATACACTTTTTTTTTATGTAAAGAAATTCTGTAAATTTCTCTTACGTGTTTTATAAATACTTAAGATGATAACACCTGAAGGTATTGAATAAAGCTGGCTAGAGCTGTCCTCTTTATGCTGTGTGTCTGTGTTTTGTTCTCAGAGGACTTAAACTTTGCTCTGTCAAGCCAGCTGTTAGGGTTCTCTGTTTCTGCACAGATCAACCTGCTTTTCCTCCTTTAGGCCTACGTTTCTGGGCCGGGGAGCATTTCTTCATGAAAATTGTAAAGCAGAGAGCATGCATAAAGTGATCCTTCCTGTTTATATTCTCCTGGCTGTTGGTACCATCCATTGAAAGACCACCCGCATTGGGGGCTGCATCTGAAACAGAACCTTCAGTAGCACTAGATGTACCTAATTTAACTGCTCAGTGTGAACAAGCACTCCCTTCAGAATGTTTCCTTAACAGTTTCAGGGAGCACCCTCCATATTCTGGATCATGGGATGCAGTGAATAATTGTTTCTGATTCACCCACTGTCTTAAAGGATGCTCATTTGTATCCTCTCTCAGTTTTGACCTTTCAGCCAAAGTGTGTAAATTTAGTCAGTATTTCCTTGTCAGGAATATATTCCAAAGCTCTCAGGCAACCATTTCCTATTTTCCAGCATCTTTGACATCCTTTCCTGCACCCTTTTCTGTAATTTTCATGATGAAGTGACCAAAACCATATGCAGTGTTCAGGAGGAATTTACCAGATTTTCTTCTTTTCTTCACTTCTCTGTTCTTTCTAGAATAATCCCTAATATCCTATTTTCCAAATGTTGCATTGCTTTCAGGAACATACCTCTGATTAGCAATACTAACTTATTAGAGTTCATCACTGTTCATTTGTAATTACTATTACAGAGAAATCACTCCAGCCAATAGGCATTTTTGTCAACTGCTCTAGCATTCATGTATATCCCTCCCAACCATGGTCTTTATTGTTTAAACCAATCTCTACATGGCTTAAGACATGGATTAAAAAATTAGATGTACATTATCATTGGACAGATCCATTCATTCTGTAGTAAGGTTATAAGGTAGGGCCACCAGAACACTAATAGTTCTCCAGTATCCTTAAGTAATTCCACAGAAAAAAGAAGATTCCCAGATAAATTTCCCAGTCCTTGAAAAAATAGTCTAGAGCATCTTAATGCAAAGAACCAATTTCTAATCTATCAGACACTCAATTACTAATCCAGAACAAAAGGGGGACACAGTTATTAGGCAATAAGCTTTGCAATAAGCATCCCTGTGGGCTAAACTGAATGCTTTGATTTGTGTGCCAAATCCAGATCCTGCATTTTAACAACTCAGCCCATTAAAGGGTATTTTAAGCTGCCTCAGTTGCTCTCTAGATGCCATTCACCTAATGCTTGGCATCTTTGGTTTTTTTTAGAGAATTCCAGTCTGGATGTACATATCTCAGTGATCTGTAATTTGCAAGTCACTAACATCACCAAATGATATGGGCCTTTCTCTGAGGAAGAAGTTGTTTTTCTCTTTTTAGGACTTACCTGGGGTTGGCTTTGGCTGTATCCAGCGCTCTGCTGTTTGCCTAGTGACAGTGCCTTTAAACTGAGAACTCAGCATTGCTTTGGACGTGGACTTGCCCTTTGCCTTTGATGTAATGATAAAAAGTCTGAAACTTTTAAAAAGCAGTAAGGTTTGGGCTACGGAATCACATGAAGAGCTCTCCAGAGCATCCCCACGATTCACGTGTCAAGTCAGAGCTCTGTTTTCAGGCTTTCCAATTTCTGACATGTCTTTTCTGAACCACAGGAAGGTTTTGTGTGCCTCATTGAGCTCCTTACTGCCTGTCAGCCACTTGGCTCTATACAAGTCATCCCACTTCAAGAACAGGAACTGAGCTGTGGTACTTGTGACCCAGATAGCTGACTGGAGCAGTGTTATCAGTAAGGGTTTAGTATTGCCAGACCTATGGTAGCTACTCATTTTAGGGAGCTGCTTCACAGAACGCAGGTGAAGAACATAAGCACCATGAAGAATCATATGACAAAGCCCTGAGTACGTAAATTCAATTCAGTCAAAGCTTCATAACCTTGGAAAATCAAAAACTTGGTTAAGCACTCTGAAAAATAAAGTTGGAGAACCTTTTAATATTTAAACCCTCCTGCTGCTCCAAATCTATGACCGTATTGTACAGGGATACTGGTCTCAGTCCTATTTTCCCTACTGTGTGTTTTTCTGCTTATCTGGGAATATGAGTTTACACATTTATTTCCTTATTACAGTTTTTGCAGTTCTTCTTTGGCATCTCATGCTAAAATTGTGTTAGACAGATAGCAAAACTTAATAGATTCTGACAAAGAGAAAGTCTACTACTAAAGTCCACTGTAGCTAGTATCCAGTAGATTTAGTTATTTTCTGCTCAAGGTGCGAATGATGCAGAAGCACTCAATATAACTAACCTGAGTAAGGAGAGGCTGGAAGAGCGAATGAAACCTATGCAGGGACCTGAAAGTCTAAACCTGGTGCAATCACAACTAGAGAAACATGAGAATTTGGTCCAGATAAATATAGCAAAGCAAAGAAATTCACTCATTTCACCTAAAATTTCATGGCAATATTTCACCTGAAATTTGTACTATGTGAAGAATATTTCCTTGGTGTATAAGAACATTTTCCAGGAATATAGAACATATTGTTTAGTTTATTGCTTTTCTTGTGCACCCACAAAACATATGATTTGGAGGAAATGATATGATCAGAATTGGCAAATGAGTTATTTTTTAACGAAAAAATTCATCTAATGTCTTTAAGACAGAATCTGTGTTGATGTGCAAATTTTTGCTTTGAAAAGCAGGAATGGATTTACATCAACATAGGTGCATTACAGTCTCTTGCAAACCCCTTTGAAAATGTCATATGGTTATTAATTGCTTCAAAGGCAAATGGCTTGGTTGAAGACATTATCTGTCATAATATTTATAGGCAATACCTGTGCCTCTTGAGAAATAATCCTGGTGGTCTATGACCTGGAAACACTGAGGCAGGGTGTTGCAAAGGTTTTATTTTTTTTTGCTTGAAAAAGATGTTTCTGTTGTATAGCATCTCACAGCAATAATCCAGACACCTGCATCTGGAAAAAGGAGCTAAAAAAAAAGTTAAACGGACAATTCAGAGAATCAGAGACAATTCAAATCAGAGAAAACCGGGCACTCAGATGCCCGTGGTGGCTCTGTCCTTGGTGTAAAAAGGTTACAGAAATATTTACAGCAATCTGGTGAAGCATGCTCTGAGGATTTCCTCGATCCGAGCCCCCGGGGAGGATCCTGAACTCTCATTATTGCAGGTGCCACAGTGCAGCAGATACTAACGCTGCAGTTGTGTCGCCCTCCAGATGGGAGGAAGAGCAGGGCATCAACGTGGTGCATCAGGACAAGTTTCATAGGCATTTATGTGGCAATAGATGCAGACAGGCATCTGCCGTGATGGTTAGGAGGAATCAGGCACTTAATGCCTTGACTTAAAAAAAAGATTTAGGCATATCTGAAAAGCTCAGTAGGTTCCTATCTCTACACCTTTGGAAGTTTTTAAACCTTTAAAATCCAGCCCTTAGTCTGTGTGTTTCTTCCCTACCCGTGTGATGGGGGTGATAACGCGTCCCCACCTCAGGAGAGGGCCTTTAGACTGGCCTTTTCGGTCTTTAGGCTGGATAAACAGTGGAGCATGATGTTGCAATACGATATCAGCTCTTATATGTGTCTGACTACAGCAGGATTTTCTCAAGGTCTGTTTCTTTCACTGGGATTTGTGAGCAATCACTGAAATTTAATTGAAACCCAGACTATGAAGTTTGTGGAGTTTTTCACAATATAAAATAACATTTTCCTTTGTATTTTATGAAAATATATCCACATCTCTTCTGGCAGCTACGCACAATTCCTCTTAGGAAAACATTTTAGAACATGGAAATGAGAGCTGTGCCAGTTTTATGCCCCAGAAACATGCACTCTTCTTCTTCTCACTAGATGGAGGTCCAGTGCCATGAAAACTGTAGCTTCCCGTTAGTGATGAGGTTGAAATGATTGCCACAGTGATCTAGACAAAGCTTAACAGAGTATCTGTGTTCTCAACAGAGGATACAGATAAAGGAATGCATACTTATAAATCTGTTAAAGGCTGTAATACCCTCTGGTAATAAAACATTTAGAAAAGGGAATGTAAAAAATGCCATAAAGTTGTAAAGATTTAGATGCAGATGTTTAGATGCAATGAAGATTTTATACAATCCAGTTGTACTGAATGAATTCCTTTTGGCAAAAGCAGAGCTATTTAATAGATCACATCTGCCTGGCTGATGCTGCATTAATCCTGACAGTAAATTGCTGTAACTAATCTGTTTTAATTACGGAGAGTGAAGACTGCCATTTATTTTGCTTTTCAGTTTTTTCAGTAATCATCCTGCAGTGCCAGTGCATTTCACACTCATCGGTCCTGGTACCGTAACTAAAGGAGGTAAAACCTTTCTTGGGTGGTACTTTCCAGTTGCAGAAATGAGTGCTGTTTAACCCTCCCCAGTCTTGCAGTGGCTTTGCCTTTCACTTCCCAGAAAGTCTGCGTCCCTTTTGGCCTCTTTAAACATACATTTTTATTGTCACGTTATTAGACGTCTCTGAGACTAATTTCTAGGACAGAAAATATAAAAACAGAATAAAGCATCAAGCAAATAGGGACTGAGTTTGAATTTTTATGTTATTAGTTCTCAAGCCGATGTGCTTGAGGGTGGATAGGCCAGTGCTTTAGGTGATGGGAGAAAGGGGTCCAATTTCTCCCTGTCCTCCAGACTTTGTGAGAGATCAAATCACTTCAGCGCAAGCATACATAGGATGTTAGTGCCTATAATATCATTTGTGTCTGGTATTTAGGGAGCCAAGTTCAAAATCTAGATCTTGAACATCAGGTGTTTCTTAGCCTGGCAGTGTCTGTAAAGTCTTACAAAATTCTTCATGTCTACAACTCTCAGCACTGCCAGAATTTTCGCGGTGAATGCTGGGGTGCAACACACCCAGTTCATGCCCAAACCCTCAAAGATTTCACAAATTTGGGGTCCTTTGGTATTTTGCCTAATGCTCCTGCCTATTCTGGACTTCATTTTTTAAAGATGTTTCAGTCTCATCCGTGCAGAGAGAGTGCTGGTTATCGCAAATTCCCTTGTAATTCATCTACAGTGGGATTTGGATACATAAACATAGGTGCTTAGCATCACTGAGGAGGCCCTTGGTCACCAAGGCATCCATGGGGAGCAGACCGATACATCACAGTACTTTTGGAGATGAGTGTCTTCCTGAGGTGGCATCTGGAGGCAAGATGGGATACCATCAGACATCTAAAATAGCACCATGTACCTATGTTTGGTCACCTAAATTGCTTTTCTTTGCACAATAAAGGAAATCAAGGCCCTGATGAAGAATCATGTGTTTGGCTTAGGAGTCTGGCATCTGAAAATTTACTGCAACAGCACTGAATGCTTTTTTAGTCGTCTCCCTTGGTGGAGATAACTTTAGGAGTTACCTTATGTGTGAACTAGGTGCCTCCATACTTCACAGAGATGAAAATAAATAACTTGCAGTTTATGAGGTGCTGAGCTATCAAGGAAATATTGGCTGAGTAAATATTCTCATTAAAACAACCGAGGTAGGCAGCTCCACATCTCAGTCTGGGACATTTCAGCCCTCCTGAATCCCATGGAACTTGCAGCAGACTCAGCGCTTACTGCAAGATCAGGGCTCAAGTTATGAGCTGCGAAAAATTTGTTCACTTTGGAAATTAATAAACGTTTCCTTTTGCTGAATTTGGGACGGGTAAAAAAGCATCTAATAATAAAAAAGAGCATGGATGCTTCAATTTATAATCCATTTAGGCCTGAATTCCTAA
Organism: Arenaria interpres; assembly: GCA_013399435.1. Classification (NCBI taxonomy): domain Eukaryota; kingdom Metazoa; phylum Chordata; class Aves; order Charadriiformes; family Scolopacidae; genus Arenaria; species Arenaria interpres. Next base: position 60,659 of record VXAK01001736.1, on the reverse strand, counting down.
AAAAAAAGAAGATTGTTATATAATCTTTGCATTGATCCCTTTACCAACTCTATTCCCCTCATTAATTTTGATGCTGGCTAATTTTAACCAGAATTGAAAAAAAGGTGGAGTACTCAAGGATGTTTATGTTCCTATTAGTCTAATGGAAATAAATATCAGGATAAAGGAGAAATTTATGACCCTTCTGAGGAAGGCACAGCTCAGTCATTGTAATTCTCTTTCATAACAACCTCCTGGCTAATAAGGCATGCACATAACAGGTTGGCCTCTCCACATGGACCCAGCTCCAGATGAGTCATAGTCCTTGATTTCTTTTTCCCAGTGGGTGTATTATATGTGCATGTGGACAAGCTGGGGTGAGGAGCAGGACAGGGGTAAAAGACACAAAATAAATTCATGTTTCCAGGCCTCTTCTGTTTCTCTGTTCATGGAACATTTTATTTTGTTGTTTCTTCAGCCAGTTACTCTCATGTTTACTCAAAAGTTTTCTCTTTTGCTGATTATACTGTACTTATGAACAGTAGATATTTTCCATGATTTAAGATGTAAGTCTTCTGTCAAAAATGCAGATCACGAAGGAGTTACTTGAGTATGAAGGCTTAGAGTTTTTTCTAGGTAATTGGATAGTTATTCTTGGCGCTATATGAATCAGAATCATCTGGGTCGGAAGGGACCTTCAAGGTCTTCTAGTCCGACCCCCCCGCAATCAGCAGGGACACCCCGAACTAGACCAGGTTGCCCAGGGCAAATTATCTTTGGCATGATATATACCACACAGATGTCTGTAAAAGAGAAAACTTCTGAAGTTTTCCAGAGATAGTCAAGGTATCTTAGTTTTTATGACCCATTTCCAGTTGCTAAGATTATATTTTTCAAAAGTATCCTGAACCCATTATGTCTTTTTCCAGATTTATACTTTAGCCAGTGAATGTGGATTATAACATTATATTTATCAAATAAATTAGTCATACCTTGCCAGTTACTAAATATAAAAGAATAAAAATTTATAAAAATCAAAGTTTTCATTGTTTTTGACTCCGCTTAATAAAGCACTTGCTCAAATATGAGAACAATGAAGTGGGATAGCACATTATTAGTATTAGTATTAAAAGAATCACCTTAAAAAAAAGTGAAAATGTTTTTTCTACACAATGGAGTACATGCTGATGACCTGAAACTCGAGATTACAGGATTACTAATTTTAAAGATAAATTTTCAAAATCCCTTTAAAATAGACACCTGGCTTGAGCTGTCTGAAAATTGTAAGAACTATCCAAAAACTCAGATAAAATGTATGACGAGAAAATGGGATTTGTTTCATCAAAGGTCATCTGAGCTAAATACACCTGCCTCCACAAAACATTCTCTGTATAAAGTGATAATAACCTTAAAAGGCTTTTTTTGCACAAGAAGGAGTCATTGTACAGGACCCATGTGGCGCTTACATCACCATCTTCTGCTGAGATCTGAAGTCCAACACAAAACCCCAAGCACCAGCTCTTATTGCTGGAAAGCAGTTGGACTTCATTTCTCGTTTTTATGGTGTGGTTCACCAGACTATTATGAAGATAGAGGGAATTACCAGAACAGTGAGTGGAATCCAGTGCTGAAATAATGCTACGGCAATAATGGAGAAAACGGAGATGTTTTTCTTCCGATAGTGCAATTTCCTGGCGTGCTCACATAAAGGGAAAATCTGGAGCCTGGTCCCTAGTCCCAGGCAGTTTTGAAGTCCCAGATATTGGAATAGTCCTTAGCACACTCTTTGACAGACTAAATTATCTTAATTGAACACGGTACATTTAGGTATATAAAAGAATGAAAGAAGAAAAAGTTTAGGAAAGTATGTAACGTATAAAAATCATTCTGCAGTTAAAGTAGATGCACTCTGTATCCTGTGCTTCTTCAAACACTTACCAGGGAAATGTTAAAGCTGGAAAACCAGAAAGATTCAGCGTTCAGGTCTCCTTTACAATGACGTGAGAGTCACAGTAAAAAAAACCACAAACAAACTGTGAAACACCTCATTAAAAAATAAGAAGTTATATGATTTACATTCAAAGGATGTTTTCATTATACATTCTGTCATGCTGCTTCCTACTCTTCTTCAGTTCACTTTAGGCCAGGAAGGTTTAATTTTCTCTGTTGACACAGAAAGGGAGCTAGCCTGTCAAGAATGTGCAAGGTGAATCTCCAGGGAAGGAAATGCAATTATGTTGACTAACATTGTTTTACTTTATTTGTGATAAATATAAAGGCTTCTGATGCCAAAAGGCTGCAGTGTAGTTGCGTGAAGATTGAGTATGAATGATAAAAGAAATAGAAAAAAATAGCTGGGGTATATACACCGAGCCTGTGTTATTCCCAGTTGCTATAGTAATGTTTGGCACCTTTGTTAGTTATTCCAGCAAACTCTCTCGCATGATGTCCCTGGGAGATTTGTCAGTTCAGGAAGACTGAGAACAATGTGCCTGCCTCGGATCTGGAGATAGACCTCATTAGTTTTGAGGATTAGACACAATACCTAGCATAGTGACGGGTAAACAGCGTGGAGAGGAATCTCGGGACGCTTTTAATGAGGCCACCCCGCCTGGATATTAGATTGCTCTTTGGCACTAAGAAGGTTGTAAGGTTGGTGGGTGACCTTACTGAAGCTGCCATCTTAATAATAGCTCTTCACATTGAAGACCGGACTAAACGAGCTCAAAGGCTTCTACAACTTTGGGGGAGTTGCACTGATATTCAGAGGACCACAAAAAAATGCGAGTGCCAAAAGGTTGCTTTTTGCTACCAAATCAAGCTTTTGGACCATTTTTGCTCTGAAAAGTGCAACTTCCAGAGGACTTAAACAGGAGCAGCTCTTTGCAGGTGTTGGTTTTTTTTTACTTTTGTCTTTTCACTGTCAAGAAAATCATCTCTGTTTCTCTGCTGTTCTGGGAGGGATGAGAAGGAAGTGGCATGCAGCACTGCCACTGTTCCTGCAAGGCTTGGGGTGGAGATTTTTTTCTTAATAACCAAGTCTTTGGCTGATTCAGTGAGAATACCAGGTATTTTACAAAAGATAAGGTATGTTTTATGTTTCAGTTCCTCTGTGCTGTAGAAAAGCATCCCCTCAACTTGAATCAGACTGCTGGAGACTTTGAAAGCTGAACACCAACAAAAGCTACAATAGCGACAAAAAAAGATCTTTAAATTCTTGCTATTGTTTTTAACTTTTAAAAATCTCATTACGGAAGTCTTACAATTTTGGACTCTCTGCCATTAACCATACTCCTTAAATTTATATTTTTTAAAGTTCCTTGGCAAGTTGACAGGAAGATCAGTGAGGGAAAAGGATTTTGAAACCTCTGCTGTCAGAGTCGGCTGCAGTTCACTCCTTCCCCCCACAAAATCCCTTTTAATACTTTTTGTGTGTGTACACAACCTGCCTGGAGTCCTAGTAAACCTCTTGAGAGTGCTGTATCTATAATAATTGGACTATAACTCTGAATTAATTAACACTGCACATGTGAAAAGGTGAGAAGCTGTGAATTCACAAATGACAATTTGTAAATAGATCTTTTTCGTTCTTGAGAAGCATGTGCTTGCTGAGTAGGAAAGCTACAAGTTTGGTAAAACTTTGATCACTTTGGGTTTCTCCATGAAGGGCCTAACTGAAGGTTTAGGGAGCAGTTGAACCGAAACCAGAGATTTCAGGTAGGGCGTCCATTCCTTCTCAGGTGTGGCTAGTGGTAACTCTGTGCATAGGGAACTGTTTTTAAGAATGTAAGTTAGCAGTGAGCTGATGAGTATAAACTCTTTCAGGAACACATGTGATGCCTGCGTTTCAGATGCAGTCCTCATTTGGCACACGCATAAGATCCCCAAGTTATTGGTGAAGGAAACCTTTTGAAAGTTTTCCAGAGGCCAGCTGAGGACCTACAAATAATACTGGTGATTGCAACCTTAGATTGCCACAGGAACTTACTGTAAATCTGTGTAAATTTTACATGTGTTCTAATGTATGTTTGTTCCCAAGAACACAAATAAAAAGCTGAAGTGTTGGGAGGTAGAACTCCATAATCAGACATCGCTACTAAGCCTCCAATCATTCACACCACTGAACTCTAAAACCAATGCACCTTTCACAAACTATCTTCCAAACTGTGATTTCTGCTTGTTGCAGAAAAAAAGATACCCAGCTTGGTGACTGAATGCTTCACATGTGTTGAAATCAGCTGCCTCTGAAGATTGTTAACATCTGTTTGGAAGCTGGGTTGTGCATGGCCTGGAGAGCATTGCAAGAAACTGCAGGAGAAATGAGGGGTGGTCAGTTATGGAAAGTTATAGGAAGCTTAAGAACAGCTGGGAGCAATTAAGCTGAGGCTTGAGGAAGATGGAGGAGGAAGGACAGAGAACTATTGTGGATAATCAGAGCTCCAAAGGCTTTAGGTTCAATGTAGTTGAAAGTATTTAGTGTATTCTGCTGCATTTGGTGTAACTGAACTGGATTATTCTTCCATTTTCCTGAACTTTTTAGGAGGCCCATAAAATCTGGAAGGATGTGCATTTGTTCAGTAGAGCTCAATAATACAGAATGGGTTGCTTGACTGAAATGAGATTTTATGTTCTACTTAGGCCTTTCCCGAGAAAGGTGGTGACAGCAAAAGGCTTGTTTTGTTGCCCAAACTAATACTGTTTGGATAAGATGGGAACAAATGTGAAGGAATGATATTACCCCACTCCAAAATTAGAATCCAGTTAAGAAACTGGGAAAACACTTACTGGCAGGAACAAGTGTTCTCATATACCAAAGAACATGAAAAATTATTTTTCATTTTAGTTCAGATGTATTTTAAATATATTTCTATTATTGCATTTTGTTGTATCTTTAAGTAGAAGCTTTATAATAGAACTCCTGTACTTAGCAGGAGAAATGACATTGTAAGTTAAAAGGTACAATTCTCTGAATAAGTGACTTAAAATTGGTTTTCATTAATTTTAATGTGAACTGAACATCAATTGCCTCTGTAAGTCTTGCCTGAAGCTTGGTTATCCTTGTCCTATGCATTTTCTCCTTGAGTATATTAGACTTTTTTGAATTTCCAGGGAATGGTCACCAATTTTCAGTTGTTGCTGTTTTCCTACTGTTATCATTACCTGCTTTTTTTGTTTTGTTTTGTGTTATTTCCCTGCATGCCAGAAAAGCCTTAATTATATCAGACTTTTAAGGGGAAAAACATGGACCTCAGATTTTATGATACTACTGCATTGCCAGCATGTTTTTTATTCACTTAATCTTTCTTCTTTTCTTTTTTATTAGAATGCCAGATCTCTAGATACCAAGTTGTGTGTTGGTCCCATTGGCTGTAAAAAATTCCTTTTCTAGAATTTGCCTCTCCACTACATTAGCAATAAACTGGCAGATTCCTGTTAGAGCACGTTCTATTGCCTGCTTTAGAGCTTTTCTATGTTTCTTCACAGACATCTGGGCTGTTGGCTTAAGGAGACACCGGACTTGCTGTCCTGGTAATCACAGGCTTAATCACAGGAGACTTTAAAACTTACTTTGGTGATGATGTAGTCCAGCCTTTCCTTTACTGAATACTCAAGGCCACTTAGAATACATTTTTCTCGTCCACTTTTCCAATGTATTGCTTTATCTTGGCTAAGTTTATACAATTCTAAGTGTTAGTTCCATTGTCCACCAGGCCTCAGATGTTTACTTCTCTGCAGTTTTACATGGGATGTAATGATGGCTCCAAGCTGTGGTTTAAGCAGTGTGATCCAACCAGAAAATGGAATTTTTCTTTGACTTTGGTAAATACATGGGTTTGTTTACTCAATACCACATAAACTGCATCCAAGCAAAACTTAATTAGGTGCTCTGCCAGGAAAAACCTGTGAGAAGAGAGGAATGGAGAACAGCTGGTTCTCTCAGCTGTTGCAGGCCTCAGATCTACAAAGGTAAGAGAAGTGTGACTGGCTGATTTCCACCAAGAGAGGAAATGAATGAGCAAGCATGGATCTCTCACCCACGTTGTCTTACCTAATAAGAGAGAGCGAAGACAAGCTTATTTGGTGGTAAGTCAGCTTGAAGCTCATGTGCTGGGTTTAAATCCCATTCAATTTTGTTATATCAACAGACTTCTGACCACAGAATGTCTCCTATGTCGAGGATATTTAAATTTTAAAAAAATTCTTAACGCAAATATCTATGTTAAATAGGATTTTATTGGGTTTTTTGTTGTTGTCCATGCAGTCCTAAAATGCATTGTATTCTGGGTTGCCCAAGTCTTGATCCTGCCGCTTTACAAATTTTTACCTTTAGATCTCGATGACTTTGTTTGGAAGAGCTGTTCATGTTGCAAATCTCCCCTTCCTCTTCTCCCCCAACATTCAATGGCAGCTGCTACTTTGACTTGCTTTTTCCATGGGTGCACATGGTCACTGCCATCCCCTGCGTGGAGAGCTGTCATTTGGTGTGTGGCACTTGAGCAGGTTTGTGACGTTGTGGAACTTGGAATAAGCCGGAGTGTCACCGGCTGAGAGAGCTGGCTGTGCTTTGTCACGAAGGCAGTTTGTCACCTCTGAAACGCTCCAACTTTCTGTCCCATCCCCATTATCTTGCACACGAGCATTCTTTATTCGTCACCTAAAGGAAGACATCGTGTTCTGAGCTTGCTTCAGCCACTTCTTCCAGCACAATAGAAAATGGGAAAAAAGTAGAAATAGGAAATGGCAAAAAGTGCTTTCTCTTTTTTTTCTTTTTTTTTTTTTTTTTTTTTTTTAATTACCCCCAAATTAGCATGAAATTCGACACACCAGTAAGTGCTGTTCAGCAGTGAGAAAACAAGTGATTAACACTACATCAGCTCTGGTGCAGTAATGTAAATGAATATGCCAACAGGCTGGGCTGGTGTAGAAGATCAGCCTCTGAGGCTGGATAGCTGCAAAGCAAACGCCTTGTATGGACAGGCTGGCTGTCACTCGGATTGCCCCCAGGATGGCATCTGAGAACATCCAGTGCAAACACCCTAGGGTGGTCCAAAATAGATTTGCTTTCTAGCTTGCCTCATTCCTCAGTCAATCCTATTGTACTTCCATCCCGTTTCGGTTGTGACAAGCAGCCCCTCGACTGAAGTTTAAGCCTTTGGGAATGAATTTTTTTCTCCCATGTGTCTGTGCAACTGACTCACCATCCAGTGAGGTTTAACACGATTCTACAACGTGACAAACATCTTAATGTCTCCAGAACGATGCTTCCAGCCCTGGCAGACATTTGCTGTGTCCATAATGTCAATAAGGACAAACTTCTCGCATGCTATAACATACTCCGATATGACTATAATGTTACAACTCGCTGAACTTGCTTTAGGTTGAGCCTCTGCCTACTGATCAGAGGCTCAAAACCCGAAAAACTGCTCCCTTTGCCTTTCTGTAGCAGTAATTTAAGAAGGTAAAATACCATTAAGTTCAATGAGACTTGATTAACACTCAAATATATAGAAGTGAGAAGTCCATGAAAATGTGATCTTGCACTTAGTTGTTATGTCTCCTGGGTATTTAGGTGTTTTGGAGAAAATTACTGGGGAGGTGAAAACCGGACTTCATTCAGCTTTTCTAAAAGAATCTTTATCTGACATCCCGTTTAGCAGCCAAATACTGTATTCACATATAGTGGCAGCATAACAGTTGCTGAGATTTTCTATATATGGCCATATGTGTTTATAATGCCAAGCATAATTTATATCCTTGCATTTTGCGTATTTAAGAGAAAATTAAGTTGACAAAGCCTATGAAAAAAAAACCTCAATCAAATTGTGTTTCTATGTTGGTAGAATAGCTCTTGAGGAGACAGAATGTTCCCAGAAGATGCTAAAACAAACATGCAAACAGAACTCTAAATTAGGACCAAGGCAAGAGTTCAAGTGCTTTATTTTGTTTCTGAGAAAGGCAGCTTAACTGTTTGCTTTTGCAAAGATACAGATCAAATAAATCCAGAAAGTTACATTGCCTTGCTGAATCACTGCCTGAAATGTTACACTAAATATGTTGGAATACAAGCTCGAGGTCTCATTCAGGGTAAGCTTTTCACTGCACAGGTAGAAGAGAAGGCTAAGCCTCATATATCAGTAGAAATAAACCAGAAAAGTTTAGATGTGGAAGAAATGTCCGTATTAATTGGCACTAGCAATTTCAACCCTGCGACTTTAAGCGTGTGTCTGAACGGAATGGCACCTGGCAAGCTTCACAGACATATATTGGAACAAAAGGTTTAAAAAAATATGGGGAAGGAATGCATCAGCGAGGTCTAATACCATCTTTAAAAGAGGGTCATAAAACAGCTGCTGAAGTGTGTTCACACTTGTTGTATATGGCCACAAGCATATGTACAATGATTAATCAGAGTCAGGCTGTCTGGCAGGAAACTGAGCACAGCTGGGCTGACCACACAAGCCATTTCTCAAAACCTGGGCTCTGTGCACAGCTTGTCGAGGGTTGGGTACTCCTGCCTTTCCCAATGGGTTCTCGTGAAAGAACCAGCCCCAAGCTGACCTAATTAAATGTCTGTGGTGGGAGGCTGCTGCCTCTGAGATGTCTCGAATGAGCTCCTGGAGGAAATGATTAACCCTGTCTGAAAGCGGAATATTGTGTGACGTTCATGGATTTGTCAAAGCTTTCCTGTAGTAACATGAGTTTGGGGCACAGCAGAAGATACAACCGGAAGGTTCTGGAGAACGTTGCTGTCTGAGTGGAAGGTGACTATGATCAGTGTTGGTGCTTCTTCCAGCAAAACTACTGGTCCTCCCAGATCACAGCATGGTCCCTTACAACAAATCTCTCTACCCTGTCCAGGATGCTTTCAGTTTATCTGTGGTAACTACAGGCAGAAAGATGGACATTTGATTGGAGGGGTAATTATCTCTTCAAACCCAAAACCTTATCTGTCAATGCTCTCACACAGAACTTCCGTGTACAAAAACATTTGTTGTAGTCTGGGACAACTGAAAAACAAACTATTCCCACTATTTTTAAATGAAAATAATCATTACCAGGATATTATAATTAATTTGGTTAGTACTTGTTGACATTTGGATGAATACTCTTTCCAGCAAATAATCCTAGTTCTTGTACTTTCTTTTTGGGAACACATACAGTAGCCATTGTTTATTTTTAAATAAAGATTTACTAACAAGTTTTGAAACTTCTTAAGCACCATCAGTGCTGTGACAATGTTTTTGGCTCAGCCTGGCTGGTCAAAAGAAGTAAAGTAATTCTTCCTTTCCCCTACTATTCTGGAAAATGCTAAATCAAGAAATGGGGGAGAAGTGCTTAACTGGACATCTCATCTAACAGGTTTTTTTCTGAGTCTCAGTAGCTATTAAGATTATACAAACTCCGGGATGAAGCAATCTGACCACTTTGTGCTGCTAATTCTGAGTACAGCACTCTCTGTACTTGAACTGGTTTACTACTTACGTGGCTATTGTCACTTTTCTGAAAAGAGGAGGAAAAAGCAAACTTGTCTGGTAGGAGGAGAAGGGAGAGGAAAAGAAAAGAGCTACTGTTTCATTGATCTTGAAGTAGCTGTTGGTGCAGTTGTTCGGTTGCATACCCCGGAAAGCCATCTGTGGACGCGGGTGTAGCCAAGTGCCATTGACTTCTTGAGTTTTGTGACAGAAACTGGTGTGGTGTTTCGTGATGAACTTAATGGTTAACTTAAGGAGAGTTAGATGCAGTTGTCTGGATGGAAATGATGGACCCTGTGAAGAGCCCTTTCTGAGAGGTACCATAGGTGACCTGACTGACACATGAACGACAGATTCCTATGAGACTGCTGGCAGAAAACTACTGCACTGCAGGTGACACTTAACCAACTCTATTAGACCATTCTCTCAATAGCTTTCCTCAGTGAGTTTTGAATTTTGAATGGCAAATGGCCTGCATTTCTGCTTCTTCATGCTGAAAGGTGAGTTTATGGTCATTCCTGAGGGCTGATGTGAAGAGCGTAAAAGCCGCTTGCTCTGGTTTTCCATTAAACTTGTCAGAGCTGCCACCTCTCTTTTGTAACCTGACAAAGGGGGTTTTTGAGTTCACTGGAGAATGCACTCTGGAAGGCTTGTAGAGCACCAGCTTGATGTGCAGGACAGCGGGGGGCTGCGGTGCCATCTCGGTGGGACCAGGTCGAGACGGGTGCACTCCCCTCCGAGCCGTCTCGTGCGGCTGGGGCGTGCTGTGCGACAGGCTACACCTGCAACTTCAGTGGGAGATGGTTTGTTACAGAGTCATTTGGACACAGTAGGGGATGGATTGTGACCTGGTGGATTAGAAGTAACTTTGTGTGCTGTGTAACCGCAGAGAAGCTGAGCGAGCGGCTTGCAGCCTGACTAGCCACACTTGCACGCACTGAGGTAGGACATTCTTATTGCTGTCTGACTGACACCTTCTGTGCGTGAACGAAGAAGCTGGTTCCTCTAAATTGTGTGGGTGCAAAACCAACTCTCCTGACTTTTTCCATGTCACCGAGGACAGAGTTTGTGTCTGTGAATGTGGCCGTAAGGTGGTAGCCAAAGTAGCTCTAAAGTAGCCGAAGCCTCTTTAAAATTTTGCCCTATTTCTGCTGGGCACAGAACTAAAAAAAAATATAAATAAATATCGAAGGACTTGCTTTTCATAGACTTGCTGGAACAAAGAAAACTCACTCTTTTTGTTTATGAAGGCTGTGGGACAAGTGAGAAATAAATGCGTGCACACACTTACCTACCTCTCCAGTTAACAAGATAAGGAAATCTATGTGGTAACACAAAATGTTTCCATCAAGTGACAATAACCTTAGCTAGCCTGGCTTATAATGACAGGCATCTACACGGACTCTACTGTATGTGTATGTAAGTGGTGCAAATCTTAAGTGTGCTAAAAATGTATCAATGATTTACAGGGAAAAATGCATTAAAATGGCACTTTATTACATTAACTTGTTACTCAGACTGTTGTGACAATACAAAAGACAAATAATGACATATAGGATAGATATATATGAAAAAGGACTTTGCTTTCTAGATCTTTATTTCCTTTTGTTTTTCTTTCGGCCAAAAATTACTCCTTTTGATACCTGACTGATTCACGTGGCAAATCTTTAGATTTAACATCATCTTTCCGTGACTGAACTGCTACATCATTTTAATATGAGGAAGTTTTGCTATTAATACTGATTGAAGTATTACAGTTCTTTTCCTATATTTCATTTGCTCCCTTTCGCTTTTCTGTTATTTTGCTTGTCACTCTTAGAATATGGTGTGCATGTTTCATATTTGATATTCAGAGGAATTACATACACGCTTTTGGCTTGGTATTTACAAGGCGTATTCTGATATATAAAGCTGAAGCTGGGTACAACAGACCTATTTACTTTCTGTCTCATTGTGTTAGTTCTTACTGGATTTATTTTTCCATTAATAGGCCCTTCTTTCATTACTTACACCATGCCCTTGTATTTGGGAAGTTTTCCTCCAGCTGCTACTAGTTATATCCACCTTAGTACCCACCAGGGCAGGTGTTAAGGACAGTCTATTTCTATTTTATCCAATCATACAATAGAGTAAAAGTAATCATTCTTAACCCAGCAATTCCTCCCGGAATTTACGAATTGAGAGTTGTTCTTGACCGTTTCCATTCTATGTAATTTTAAAATTCCCATCTGGGCACGTAGAACGGGAAGCAGAAAGTAGATACGTTTGCGAGATTTCCCAGTTGCCTGATAAAATGCATGAGTCGCCACCTGCAGAGCGCCCGCGGGAACATGGTGCAAGAGGAGCTGTCAGGTTGTTTGAGCAGAGGTACCCCGTGACAAACTTCCACCCCGAGGCACCCACCACCACCCCTTGACTTGCCGTTGTCCCAGGCTCTGGGTGTCCAGCAGCGTGTCTGCAAACCTACTTCTCTACTGCTCCTCAGAGGAGAGACGGTTTCCATCAAGGTCAGAGTGTGAAATCATAATGTTATTGGTAATATTTATGAATGAGCTAAAGTTATTACTTTCCGTGTTTACAGTTCTGAGAAAATAAAGCAAATTGCTCAGACTATTACAGCAAATATTGCTGGGTAATAACCCTGACTGTGTACCACCATGCTGAAACTGGTTCTGTGCTGGTTTTGGAGGGGATCTCAGCTGACTCTGTGCCATGGTGTCCAAAGAGCAGTCTTGAGGGTAGAGAAGCTAAAAATGCCCTTGCCCTGTTGTATAAATGCATACAGGAGCAGCCTCTCTTCTGGAAAAACTGCATCCCAACAAACCAGTGTCTGCTTCAGGACTAGTTGATGTGGTCACAGAGTGACTGTTGTCATCTGCTGCAGCTGGGAATGGAAGCTCCAGATTTCCCAGCTGAGCAACATGCCTATGTATGAGAAAACTCTTCTCGCATATTTGAACCCAAAAATGTTTAATTATACTATGTAATATGAACATTTCTTCAGCAAGAAATGTGGCACTTCTCTTGATTCCGGGATGCTCAAATAAGCAGTTCTAAGGATTGGCATTTTCTTGAGGAAGTTAAAACCTTTAGTCCAAGTTGGATAAAGCAGAGAGTCAAAGCTGAGCTTTTCACATTCCTGGTGATGGTGCTCACTGCTGAGCTCTAACATCTAGAAGAGTGGTTACACTCAAGTGTCCTTCTGTCCAGGCTTTTCGCTTGGTAGAGTACTAAAGTATCTTGGTAGAGCTTTCATGACTTTAAATTGTGGGGTGGGAGAGTAATTTGTTGCTTTCCTGCCTTTAATTTATTGCTGTGAGTGAGTGATGTGCCTTAGCCTGTAGCCTTCCCAGCAGTATTTTCTTTCGGATAATCGAGACACTCCCCCACTCAGCCCAATGGCTTCTGTGAATCCTGATTTTTGATCATGGGGCCTCTCTGTGCCTCCTGAAAGAAAGCCTGTTGCGATTCCTCAGGACAGTGAAGTTCTTGCAACACAGACTTTGTAAACCTAGATAAGGTGGCTGGAAACAAACATCATTGTTGGGGGTATGATTTTTCATTGCATCCATTGCAGATGGCAGGCTATTTAGCGGTCTTTACCATTGCACTAACTGTTGGATATCATACTTGAGAAGGAAGCATGTGCTGTTCTGCTAGATGGTATTTTCTTGTTTTAGATGGTAACAAAGAGGTGTAAGGCAGTAAAGTGCCTACCAGTTGCCTTCCCTTGGTGTGAGTTGTCTGGTCGAGAGTACAAATCCCAGCTTGTGAAACGCTCCCACTGTAAGCCAGTGGGTGTGAAGGGTAGAACAGGGACCTGACTTTGCTTTATTTCCACAAGGAAACTACGGCGACGGTTTCTGTACAAGGAGTGCAGGAGCCCAACTGAGCCTCTGGGCAAAAGGGAAGCAAGGTGGGAATCCTCTTCAGCCTAAATTCCTCCTTAATATTTCTGGCAGGTCTAAGTTACTCTTGTTTATCTATCAGACTGTAGTTGCAGCTGAATTTCCACGCTTCACCACTGCTTTTTGTCACAGAGAGTGACTTTAATTTCAGTAATGAGAACCAATTAGGTGCCCATAAAGAGCAGCATCACAACCTTATGTTCTGACTGAGTCTTTCCTCCGCAGTCAACAGCCCTGCGGGTTGCTTTCTGATGGGAAATCTCTGTCTTCCAGAAACAGTTCTGTGGAAATCGGTGGGGGTCACCAGGGGGGAGCTGGGTCCAGTGGACCTCTCCTCTCTGTCTGACGGCAGAACATCAACAGGAGGAACAGGCGAGCATTAACAAATGCAGAAAGTAGTCATCGCTGCATTTCTGAGGCAGCGTGCTCCAAAGGTACAGCGAGCCTGAGTCCGTGGAGCACATCCCTGTCTCAGAAGTGAGGGAAACTTGTTTTCAGGCGTGCAACTGTAAGGGTTTATGAGGTTTTGCGGTCGGTGGCAGGTTGGCATCAGAGTGACGGTGGGCTGGGAGGCCACCGTGCTGTGCATTCCCACTGGGGTGCTGTGGCCCTTCGCTGCCTCCTCGGCACGGGGCAGAGGGCACGAATCCCACTAAAGCTCTCTTTTGAAAAGCCTTCTGGGCTTTGGCGGGTTGCCAAAAATATTAAAAGAAAAAGTGACTAATTGCGGCTAATTTGGACCAGGCTTTTCAGAGCTTGTCCCTGACCCTGGTGAGGAAACGCAGGAATGAGAGCTGCCTCTACAGAACACTTACCTCTCCCGCAGAGCACAGCCTCTTGGCAAAACTGGCCCAAATGATTATTTTCCTAGGGAACCCAGTCTCCATCGTCTGTGCAGAGGGGATCGTCCTGAATTTGGGACTCTCAGCGCTGCTCACTATGCTACTCTGTGCTGGAAGCTTCTCTGAAGACAGAATTGGGAGCTTTACTGGGAGGTTGGCCTCGTCAGGTTGTCACCAGCAGTGTGCTATGACAGTGCTTTAGTTGGGTCAATTTTTACAATTGTCTAACTTGATTTCTCCAAAACGTTATCTCCGTTTTACAGCCGAGCAACTGAAACATCTACCCAACCTAAAATGCTTACAAGTGGCTGTCACCAAACATGTAGTATCGGGACCACACATTTGCCTTGTGGGAAATGTGTCTGCAATTCCTTAATGCAGAAAAGATGTAACGGGGAGAAATGGATTTTTGTGGGAATAGCAGGAGACATCTCCATGAGAAGTTGTTCCTTTTTGTTGTCAATGATATTCCTGAGCCAAAATCAAGTGAAGCACTTGATCTCTTCAAAGAAAAGGTTCAGGGTTATTCAGTCAAACACTATATTTTTTTCTTGTGTTTTGTTTTCTGAAATGTTAAATTGGTTTGATTGAAATCTTCTGGGGATGAGAAGGAAAAAGGGGAAGAGGAAAGTGGGAACTGGCCTGAGAAAGCTTGACTCAGGGCTTGGCTCAAAGCATTTAACTTTGATAATGTTTTACAGGCAAATGGAAACACATCTTAAATTGAAGGTCTCAGTCAATGATAACAGACATTACCACCCTCTCTCACAATAAAACGGTCAATCAGGGTGGGTTTACTTTCCAGGGAGTTAAGAGTTAAGATTACAATAAGGATTTTGTAGGAATTAAAAAAATCAACTTGCTCAATTGTTTCTTGATTTTGCTAGGTAGTTTTCTGCTTGGTTTAGTTCCTCAGACTGAGGAATGTCTGAGGCCGTGCTCCTTCGCTTGCTCTGTAAGTGACCTTGTCAGAGTGTTTTGGTGGTCACCTTCATGTCTGTGCCCAGGCTTCAGGCAGGAGCCGAGCGTTTCTTTGTTGTTTTGATGTGATTCGTTCTCAAAGCCTCACACAGACTATGCATGAAAGGGACTCGTGGCTCCCTTTTTTTGAGATGTGGTGGTAGTGCGGTCTCTTGTACGCAGTAGCTTATTCCTTCAGTTAGTGCTAAAAAAAATCTGCAGTGAAATAGGCAAACATCTACAGTCTTGAATAACCTGCTGGAGATGACAGTAAAAGACATACAGCAGAGGCACAAGCTGATAAAAAAAAAAATGTATCGGATTATATCTAAGACAGTGGTAGGGTTTATTAGCTTGGATGTAATGCTGTGCAATGGTTGTTTTTCTGACATTGAATTAGTTTACACTGAGCAAATTCGGATTCTTATGTGCTGTATTTGCTAGCCATTGTGGATGTCTGTGTGACTGTGCTGTAGAGATGTCTCATCTCTGTCTCTCTATCTGGCCTCATCTTCAAGAAGCTCCGGTAAGGACTTGGGTGAAAAATGCAGCATGAAAGTCTACAGAAATGTTTAAATGGACACCAGTGGACAAATGTTCTCTCTAGTAAGCTAAGAAAAGCGTTCTGGTTCAGGCCAAATCTGGTATCTCTAAATCCTCCACTACAGCTGTGTTTTGCCAATTGGATAACATCCCTATGTTACAAAAACTGCAGCTACATCTGTCCTCCAAAGGTCTTAGCACCCTCTTTTCATATTAAAGTACTTGTAACTGGTACATCTGAATATGATGAACTGAAACTTCCCTTTGGAAATAGCAGTCTTTAACCATGCTAGGTGTTCTGTACTTTGGTTTAAGCTGCCAGGTTTCCTGTGACCCAGTCCGTTCAAATTTTGGCAATTTGAGGGTGAACAAGCATACATGCACGCACACACGTTTTCTCTGAGATATTATTAACAAGAATGTAGAGAATTTATTACAGCATTTTCCTGCTTGATTGGTAAACAAGTTTGTTCTGGCTATAGGCTTGAATCCCATCCAACTTTCTTGTTTACAGAAATGATCTCCCAGCTTCCACTTAGGCAGTCATTTAACGTTATTTTCCTTCAGCTCTTGATACCTGTCATTGTGTAAATGCCACTGTCTTTTCACTTGTCTTCCTAAAATACGATACACTGCTCTGCATCCGTTCTATTAAGTGATATTCATAAAAACTTTGGCCGGGTGCTGAAACTACCGGTCAACTCAGCGGGGTATAAACAGGTACCCCCCCCCACGCGATGGGCCTGGGAATTGTTTGAATGCACAGGCTCAGAAGGCCTTGCAAAACCTTACCCCTTCCTTCCTAGTGCTCCTGTGGTTACACTGAGCCAGTCTTACCATGAGGAAAGCCTGGGATGATACCCACCAGCACAGTACAAGAGCCAGTTGAACTGGCACGTGCTGAGTTCCTCCAGAAAAACTACACTGCGAGGTGACACCCGCTGCACAGGTACAGCCGGACTATGCCCTAGCTCTTCCCCAGCCTAGGCTCACAGTTTTTCTTTCCAGAAAAACAGGGAACAAGGAGAGAGAATGGAGAATGTCTGAGTTCCATCCTAGACCGAAGTTGTAAGCCTGGAGCTTGTGTCTCCACCTGTGAAATGCTGGGATGTGATTCCAGCTTTCCGAGTTCCTGCTGCTGTGTGTTGCCTGCTACAACATCAACTGAAAACATGCCTGGATTTTAAATGTAATAGTCGAGGAAAAGGCTGTTATCTTGCTCTCACTATATGAACTTGTCTCAGAGTGAAAAAATGTGAAATATGAGTAAGGAAGAGTCACTTGGTGCCAATACTGCAGGGCTTGTCTTTGTATTTTAAGCCTCTGGGAGTTCTCTGGCAATTAGGCAGTGGTTGAAGAACTTAAACGTAAGCCTTAAGCACTGAGCGAGGTAATAGAGCACCTACTTCCCTCTTCCAAAGTTATTCCCAAACGGCAGCCTCCCTCCCGGTCCCCTGGGAAAACTACGAGTAGAGTGGAGATGAGATCAGGGCATTAGAGACATCACTGCACCGTAGGATAATTAAGCTTGACCATAACAAAAGCAATGTGATTACCTTAGAGCCGAGAAGCTAATACACAGGGAAGGACTAGATGTATTTTAAAATAAAGCAGTATAATGTTAAAGAAAAGCACATGACGTTAAAAAAGATTGACTTAAAAATAAACCTCTCAAATTTCCATCCTCTGAAGCTTATTAAGGAAAATTGAATTGCACTGGAGTCTGTACCCTGATCATCCTGCAGTAAATCAAATGTTAGCACCAAAAACTGAAGCTGACCATGTGGCTGGTTCTGCCCAGTGCCTTGCTATCCCCACGGAGCTGTTCCCTTCTTGGTTTGGGAGAAAGGGTCCCCTGGAGCATCGCTGCACAGCAGCAGCAGCCTTCTCATTCCCAATTTGCAGCCCTGAGGAGTCTTGAACCACCTGTAGTCTCTTGGTCTATAGCAGCCATCTAATGCCCTCCATGATTTACAGCCCTTAGAGACACACTATTTCTTCTTGCAGCCCTTCTCTGCGCCTGTTCAAGCTGGCTTTGATCTGCATGAGCATAACTGACTCAAATTGTGCAGAATATCACTGTATTTATGTTTATACATCGGTAGCTGGTGACTGAGACCAGGAAATATCAATCTGAGATCTAGCATAACTTTTATTCAAACTATTTATAGCAGTTGCATTTATTTCTTATTATCACTTTCCAGTGAAACCACCCAGTTTCAGATTTAACTGAAGTGTATTTACTGCAGGAGAAATAAATAATTCAGCCGGTATTTCTAAAAATATAATTAGTTGATGAGTCAGAGAAGAATTTTGCTTTCCTAAATGTTAAGGCTTGAAGATTGTGATTATCATGATCAGCGTGTCTGACCTGTGACTCTGTCCTGTCTTAGGACTCTGCCTGGTAATTCTTGCGTCAGTTTGTAACTAAGCTGGAAGATTGTTCAGACAACGCTGAATAAAGGGCCCAAACCACATTCTTGCAATTTGCTGAATGTTATTTCACACAACAGAAACAAAAGGTACACCCCACAGACAACCTGGTGAGTCACCATTTTCATTTAAAAATTTAAGTCAATTAACATTTACTAATGGGCTAATTTCTGATAACTTGGTATACGTTTTTAGAACATCATACAGAACTGTGAACCGCTGTATGCGTTGTGTGTATATATCTGCATTTAAGGCAACGAAACATATTTCTATTTATGGGAATCCAAGTCTTACCAAGAGCCTGTATCAGCCACGTGAAATGTGAAAATAGAAAAGGAGCCAGCTGGGATAAAATGAAAAGGCATAAACTAATCAAACTCCAGACTGCAATAAAAGCTGCCATGAAAAAAGAAACAGAAAAACAAAAATGAACACAACGTAGAGCAAAAGATCAATGTTTTATTGACTAGAAAACAGACCACACTGTATTTGTTGGTCAGTCATTATCCATATTGACTTTATGCCACTGCGGTTCAGCTCTGAGCTTAGCTATGCACACATAGTCTTATTTTTTTCTTTTATCTTTTTTTCTTTTTCCTCTTCGTTTTTCTACCTAGAGCGATGGTTGGCTTCAGTATGAATAAAGCCTGCTCAAGTCAGCCCAATAAACTCTATGTGCTTAAGGTCGCTCTAAAGGAGAACGTACAACTTAAAGACTTGAGAGGTGAGGACTAAAGCGGTGCTGAGCGGTGCAGAACCTGCCATCCTCGGTGTCGCTGCACCACTCACACCAGCCTGGTACAGGCACCGTAACACCGACCTGGCCTTTGTAACGTGCAGCGTGGAAGAAATATGAAGAGAAACGCTTGTAAGTCAGCTCTAGGTGACCTTTAATAATAGACGCTTGAGCGCTGAAGCTCCGCAAGCAGATACAACCTTCTCAAAGCCAGCTGCTAGAAACGAAAACCTTGTTCTACAAGCGAGGGTTGCGGAGCTTGCAATGACCACGTTACGATTCTTGACATAATATTGGCAAACGCGTGTGGCACGTGGCAAAATGAATCACGCGTTGGTGCTGAAGAGCTTATAGCCTGCTACAGACAAGGGGTAGACTGTGGATCAAAGACCTAGCAGGGTGGAAATGGTAAGGCTGTTAATGGTGTTTTGATTGCTGGCAAATGGGCTCCGAGGGGAGGAAAGTACGAGGTTAAAGGGACAAGTGTGAGTTGGCTCTCGTCTCTGCTGCTAAAAAGAAATATATATTTTATGGATGTATTTGAAGGTCTAGTGAGGACAACGGAGACAGGGTCTTAAGGTATACTAGCTATTGGAAAGCACTACCCAAGCTACCTCTTAGAGTAGCTCAAAATATGGGTTTATTTATGTTCTAAAGCAGTTATGCCTGAAAAAGTAAGTATAGTTAGCCAATTTTGGGAAAGGACCCGTCACTCAGTTTTTTGATGATTAAAGACTATGTTTCTGAGGAGCAATCTCAGGAAGGAGAGGAAAATGATCTCCTCTCCCTTTATCTGACCCTGGAATGGGTATCTATGACTCTGTGGCCCTCTGTGGAAAAGTACCTCCTCCTCCCCCTTTCTGCCTGCTTTGTCAGTGGCTTTTTTTTCCTGAAGTACGCAGGAAGTTGATATTTACAAGTTGTTCTCTTCAAAGTTATGAAAACGAATAGAAAAATGCACGTGCCCAGCTTTCCACCCCAAGGTCTGCATCTGTGAAGCAGTGCTAATGCCTCCTCATTAGTCATGTGCCCTATAGACTTCTCACAGTCCTCCTTGGTTCATAGGAGATGAGATCTAAATTTTTAAGCTTCTAACAGCAGAGTGCAGTGTGTTACAAGGAGAAACATACTGTAGCTAGGTTTAAAATATATACGAATCTTTTCTGCCTTATTTTCTTAGCCAGTAAGGGGCTGTTTAAATTTTTTTCACAAGGAGTTGAGAACTATGATAGAATGAAACTGCTGTTGGAAAGTTACTTGAATGGCTAAATAACTGTTCTACTCTTTAGATTATTTTCTTACTGCAGAGTAAGGAAGTACATGGTTACAGAGTGAGGGTCACGCAGCTGGGCAGGTCTCCACAGAACTAAGAAGCAGAGCCACATTTGTGACAGAGGATGGCATCCTGCCGAGTGAGGAATCCTTGGCCCACCAGCGAGACAGAGCATTTCGCACAGTTAAAGCATTCCCCATGCCACTGGCGCTCTTCAAACGAGACAAATTTGGGACCTCCGAGAGCTGAAAGACATTATGAGAAAGAAGATGTGAATCCAGGATTTACAGTAACGGTTCAGAAATGCAACAGATTGTTTGCTATATGCATGGCAGCCTGATCGCACATCAGAAAACAAACAAATGAACAAAAATACGCAGTCTGAAATATTGTTTGTTGGCTGAATTGAAAAATACTTTAAAATTAAATACAATATCTTAAGCAAAGCCCCAAGTCACCTGCTTGGTTTTATATCCCATTATGAGCTCTGAATAGAAAAAGTTTATCAGAATGTCCATTCAGGTTTGCTGATCTTCCCAACAAACTCTCGTAAAAAGTATTTGCAATGTGTTGATACATATAGTTTCTATGCAACACTGAGTGAAATCTAATTATTTCCACCTGATTTTCTTCAAGATGGAGTCTTTTGAAAACCATCAGATCATGGAATTCCTAGCATGGGTATCTGAACTAAAACATCAGTGAGTTTTTAGTTTGCTTGATTTTAGTTGTGATGGTGTTTTGGTTGTTTCTTCCTCTTCCTTTCCCCTCTTCCTTTCCCCTCTTCCTTTCCCCTCTTCCTTTCCCCTCTTCCTAAAATTGTGCCCGTTTGATTGGGTATTCATCATTTTATTTATCCACTTATCTATGCAGCATGCATCTCTAACAATCAGTACTCTTCAACAGCTGAGCCCACGTGTAATAGAATTACAATGCAGAACACCAACAAGTGCTCTCACAAAACTTCAGCGATCGCAGACTTCTGACCTATATGTCTAATTATAAATCAGCTCAGTACACAAGGGTGCATCCAATAGAGCCTCGTTGCATTTGGCAGGCTTTCTAATTTGACAGGTGTGCCTCACCAGCAGGCAGTTAATTCATGTCCAATTTAATCATATTTTCACTTAAAAACAGAACCGAAGAAATTACACACACGAGGGACTTCTGTGTACTGTTCCGGGAAGAGCCAAAAAGTACGTTTTCATGTATTCTTAGGGATGAATTTTAGTGCAGAAAGCACTAAATTAAACAATGGAGGAACTATTTTTGGCAAATAAACCAGCTCCTCAGTAGTCACAGAACACGTGTGATCAGTATGTCCTAGCAAGACATGTTACATATGATGGAGAGAGGGTCTCTCTAGTAATTAACTCCCACATTTTTTTTCATTATGATGGGACTCTTTTTAATGCTGTTTTCTAAGCTAAAGGTCTGATTTGAGAGAAGATTCATGGCTCATCGGCGTTTAGACCCTTCCAGAAGATGAAGCTCACCTGTAATAGGTTTCTTGCAAGAAGCACACTTCTTAGCATACAATTTGCTGAAACAGTCTACACAGTAGGGATAGTCATCTTTGGAAATAAACCTTTGTCCAGACAGCTGGGTCTTACACCCAGCACACACAAAGCATTCTTTATGCCAAGGCTGGTCATCGTAGGTCACTCCCCCAGAAGTTATCACCTAATGTATGGACAAAAAGGACAGAGCAATGAAACAAAGGAGTGAATCTTGAAGGATTATCCAGTCCTTCCTAAGTCCCTCTGCTTATTTTTGCTCTTCCCATACGCACAAGAGAAGAGAGCATGGTCACGACAACAGTTTTTCATCTGGAATATCAACTTGACTGACTGCAGTTGAGCTGAGCGTGCCACTGGTGTGTTATTCTCTGTTTTCTATCATGGGTCAACTCATGGTTTGTAATAAACAGGCTAGTTTGTTCTAAATTTTTTCTGTTATACGCGTGAATAAAGGCTTAGCATCAGACATGCTCTCAGAAGAGAAATTCTCAGTGATGAACTGTGAAGAAGAGAACCAATGCTGGGATTATGGCTAATCTCCGAGTGGAACAGGCGTTTTTCTGTCTCACAACTGAAACAGTATTTTAAGTAGGAGGAAAGGGACGGGAAAGAAGCAGAAGAGGGACAGAAATGAGATCTACACTGCCAACGGAAGATATAAAATGGTATTTATCAGTGTCATCAAACTTCTCATTCCCTCATTCCACTCACAGCTCTCTACTGGTTATTTCTGAAGGGGGAAATTTCCAGTTGCTCTATAGCTTCCATATATGTGATAAAGAGCTGGTTTCACAGAATTTGTGAGAGACTGTGTAGAGAAATTTGTGCAGAGATAAAGATGATCTGTAAGATAGCATTTACACTGTCAAGTCTTATGCGCAACAGTGAATGAATGAATGATTATAGCTGGAACATAGGGAGAAAAAGTTGGAGAAACTTAAGTAAAAATAGTGGCACCATCAGATTTCCCTGGGGAATACAGTTTCAGGGAAATAAAGAATAATACTGAGTGATGTCAGACAATAAAAAAAATTAGCACTCCAGTATTGGTCTACTTCTAACTCTCATTCGCTTTTCCATTAAAATCTCAAAATCTCTGGCACAAAAATTCAAGAGTCCAGTTTGGCAATTTAATCTCTTCCCATAAATAAATC
Organism: Arenaria interpres; assembly: GCA_013399435.1. Lineage (NCBI taxonomy): Eukaryota > Metazoa > Chordata > Aves > Charadriiformes > Scolopacidae > Arenaria > Arenaria interpres. Next base: position 37,838 of record VXAK01001736.1, on the reverse strand, counting down.
TTTATTTATGGGAACTGGTACGAGTTTAAGCAGTGAAATTGTTTTAGCTGTTATGTAGGAGTATTATTTGTATTCCTAGATTTTTTAAGAAGTAAATCCTGATTATTCCACACAAGTGCTGCTAACCTCAATGTCTCTAATAAACATAGAGCAGAATGACTATATTTGCCATGTGATCATTTAATGCAAATTAAAGGCTAGATGTAAACACACAGGAATATATAAAAGCACTTTCTAAAGTTTAACTACTGAGAACAAAAAAAAAAAAACAGGCAGCAGATTTTTCTTAAATTAAAAGCTTTTGTTAGAGGTAGAGGTTTACAGATAAACATTAAATAAATTTAGAAATTAAAAGTTATTTGATGAAGTGAAAAAAAAAAATTGCTTCCAGAGGGATACAGGTGCTAAAGAATAAGTTAAATTCTGCCATAAAAAGCAGCTTAAAACATCTTCCATTGTATATTTCATTACCTTTTTGCAAGAGTGGCAATGGTGAGCAAATTGCTTCTCAAAACAGGGCACGCAGTAATTCTCGTTGTCTTTGGTGATCAGTGGTTTTGTTCCCAACGGCTGCCGGCAATACTGGCAAACAAAGCAGGATTCATGCCAGGAACTCCCCTTAAATTCCATTTTACGGGAACCTGCAAAAACCGAAAGCAAACGACACCCTCAGCTACAGCCTTGTAACAAAAGTTTTAAATGTCGTGGAGACTTCTGTTTTTAATGTTGTATCTCAGTATTGTATTATCTAAGACAGCACTTATCCTCAATTTAATAGGGTTTCTAAGTATGTACTTGAAATTTCAAGAACACATTCAGCGCCATATGCTCCCCTGGCAGAAGATGCTCCAAGTTGCCTAAGTTGTGATTTTTAGTCTGTCATATGAATCTTTTAGGGCTACTTCTCTGTGATACATTTGGTTGCTTAGAGTTCCTCTCAGGCCAGTCAACTCTGATGATGGTCAGACACACAGCACTTTTATAAATTAAAGATAGATTTGCTTTGATGTTTACTACATCTATTAATAGCCTGTCTTTTGTCTTCCTTAAACTAAGTCTCCTTCATTCATAAATGCATTATTTATCTTATTTATTATTTATCTTATTCAGCTTAAGCTTTTTTTATCAGTAAATATATTTTCTGTGACAAAGCACCACTACAGTCTCTTCTTATAGCTCATCATTTCCATCCTAGGTCAACTGTTCTTTTTATTGTATTCAACTTTTGGTTTTGATTCGGCGCAAGGACAGATACAATGGCAAAAGACAGCTGTTTGGTTAAGTGACTGCCAGAGGAGTTTCAGAGCTCTTAGCTCTGCGTACTGGTGCCCTGAACTCCTCAATGGAGATGTATAAGTCTGAGATATGCACATACATCTGAGAACGATTTTTCCAGTGACTCTCCACCATAACCTCCTCCCCTGCTGGTACCATCAGACTGCAAAGAGAGGGGCCAGGTGCTTTACCATCATTTCCACACAAAGATGAGAATTGCTGCTATAACTGATTAATCCAGCAATAGCTGTTTCCTGGACTGTGGGGTTAGCGGAGAGAGAAACTGCTGGCTGCATTTCAACATGAAAGGTTTACGGCTTCCTCCCAGTGAGCAGAAGGCTGACTTCACTGTCTTTGCCCACTGGGTCTTTTCGATACAGGGCTATCAAGCTGAAAACAAAGTTGTTAATGATTTAGACACTGGTTGGCATCACTATGGCATTTCAGTTCTTTTAACGCCCCGTTATTCCTACCCTCAGCACTTGCTGCAAGGATTTAGTCTCCTAGACTCTGGGGCAAAATCTGCCAGATGGATATACACTAGAGAACATGAAGGCAAACCTCACTATATTCTGGTGCTATTGTCATCACATTAGTAAGGAGTGATTAGAAAACATTCTTTTCTACTATTCCAAATTTAAGCAGTATATCATCCATAAACTGAACATGACTATATTGCTACAACATTTATGTCCACTAATACAGCTTTTACCTGTAATGAAAAGGAAATAAACTGTAAGAGTACATAGTTGCATCAATGCTACAGGTCGAACCATGACATTAGCGACACGGTATTTATACTAAGACATTAATTTCGTACAGCCCAGATCTTATTGTTTGGGATTGAGATCTACTGAAAAATAAAATTCCAGTATCGCTGCCAAATTTACTGATTCCCTTGGCCAAAGGTTCCCAAACTAGTAGTCATCAGGCCATGGAAGACAGTTTGCAGCTGGTATTTGGAGTTATGCATGTGACCCGTAAAAAGGTTCAAGCGTTGAGGGTAGTTCACTGTTCTAAAAGTCAGTGACCCACTTTCCTAAGCAATCCACTTCATTTTGCCACGCATGGTGCTGCTGCTTCTCTTAGATGCCTCTGAAGAGGCAGATGATGTCCTGAGCAGACCTGATTAAAAGCTGAGAAGTAGTCTGTGGAAAGTGCAGAATTTTCAGGTTGCTAATGGCAGGAAATAAACCCGTTGTAAACACATCTGTACTTGTATTCTTTTTAGTAAAGATGCTGATAATGATTTGAACAGAGACTGTCGTATTTTGACAATTTAAAAAAAAAAAAATATTTCTGAATGAAAGAAGTATAAAGAGGTATAAAGAACGCGAGCCAGGTCTGATACTCAAGGTCTGGTCAACGTGACAGACAAAATGCAGACGTCTTGCCTGATCTGTCACTCCTGCTAAGGACAGCTCTGTTTGTCTGCCTACACTCACAGCAGGATAGAGAGCTGCAAGCGGAATCAAGGACTCAACAAGAACACGTTTTACGCTATTTTGAACTCCAGTAGGCTTTATAAGGATTTGTAAGCCCTGTCAGTGCGAGACCAAAGGTACCTGCCTGTCTTCTCTTCACTGCCAGAAGGGTACTACCCACAAAGGAGAAGGAGTCACCTGGAAGCTGTTCTGGGAGTCAAGGACCTTGTAGCTCAGTTACTCAAGGATGGGTTATAATTGAAAACACAGTTCCGTTTTTCACCGAAGGGTCCCTGCTGTCTTACCAGGCATAATGGTCTTCTGGCAGTGGAAGCACTTAGATGAATACTCATCGGAGTAACACTCAGTACACAGCAAGAGCTCGTCCTTGGCAGCAAACGGTTTCTCCACCAGCGAGCAACTGCATTTGGCACACCTGAAGCACCCTTCATGCCAGTGGCGACCTTTGTAGGACAGATCCTTGGAGAAAGTAAGTCCACGTTAACGAAGACATTTCTTTACAGTGTTTTTATCCCCCAGTTCCTCCCAGAAATAAAGTGAAAAATGGACAGCATGGCAACGGCGACTTGAAAAGAGGGGTGATAGAAGTATCCAGCATTGCTGTGTTGGGATGTTTTGTAGATCTCTTGCAGAGCATTAGGAGCTGCTTTGGCACAGGCAATAGTCCTTCCTTTATGTAACATCAGAGATATGTTTTTATTGGAAGCACCATTTTATATTTTACAGTTGGCCTTCAAGGGGAAACAAGCGATCAACATTTTAATGCGCGCAGGCTGCCTGACAAGAAGTGCATTCTCTACAGAGTTCGATATGAACTTCATCTATTTTTTAACGTAGCTACTTTTTCTTCCAGCTGACAATACATAACATTAAAGAAAGATCATATTATTGCAGAAAACAAGCAATTAAAATCTCATTGAGGACAAAACGATTCTTGGGAAGATTATTAAAAAATCATTGCTTTTGTTTACACCTAATATAACTCCTCCTAAAAACTTGGCAGAAAAATGTTTGTTTAAGACTCAGCAGGCTTAGGGGATGAAAAAGCTAACTGTATGTATGAGACCTCCACTAAGAATTCAAAAAAAGAGCAAACAGCAGATTAAAATTTTCCAAGGTTAAAAAAACAAGGCAAAAATGCACATCCTCCCCTCTCCCTCCTGTCCCCCAAAATAAACCAGACCCTTCCAGGTCTTGTTTATAAGTAAGAAGCACAAAAGGACAGAAATCCAATCTCACTTTTTTCCTTTGTCAGATTCTCACCCTTTAAAGCACTAAAAATGAAATACATACCATGCCTCATTTCAGGAGGTGCTGAGGACTTACCACTTTCATTTGCTTTAGTTAGCACTCCGAACCTTTCACAAAATTGGCTATCAACCCCGAGCAGCCCGAGGCAAAGACTGGGTGAGACAGAGAGGAGCAGAGCCAAGCTCTAGCACTTTGGCAGAGGCAGGACAGCCAGCTGTAGGTCTCTGTGGCCCAAACTTCTAGCTGACTCTGTTCTACTCCTTTCTTGTTACTCCTGTTTTTTTTCCTTTCCTAATTTTTCCTTCCACTCAGTCCAAAGACATAATTTTATGTGGATGATCTTTGACATCGGTGGTCCTGCACTTACTTAATTTTAAATTTTAAAAGCATAATTAATGAACTCGGAGCACATGTTCTCCAGGTGACTCTGACTGGAGATACGTATACAAATTTGCCGTTGAAAAATGCTGATGAGAGCTTGTGAAGAGTCTTCATCCAAATCAGCATTTTCCTTGGATGACTCCTTTACAGTACTGAGCTGCACTCAGGCAATGTGCTTTGAAAACCATGAAGTTCTTTGGCCAGAGAAGCCTCCTGAGAGGCTTATTTTAATAACTCTCTGACCTTTTATTTCAAAAGAACACAGGCAAAGAGAGCACGGGGAGAAGGTGAACACTACATACTGAACTTGGCAAGAAAAAGGCATTTTGACAGGTTTCATCTGAACTTTTAAATTCAAAGTCAAGTGTACAGGCTGTAAATTGAAGTATGGGGTACTGTAAACCCACAGACAAAACTAATATTATTAATATTCTAAAAAAGGGGAGAGGTGAAAGGAAAGCCAAGCCCAGAAACACTGCCGCTAACATGCCATCTGTGAGATGAGCAAGGTAGGCATGGAATTAAGTTAAAACTAAAGTGTGCTTCATTTCCAAAAGACAGAAGGAATAATATACAAATTATAAACGTAGTTTCTTTTCAGCTTGACACTGGCACGTCAGCACTGAAGGTGAAAGTAATTAAGCAATACTCAAAATATTTTTTTCAATGGATATCTCTCAGAAATTCCGAAGTTTCCTTCAACCTGACCCACCGAATTACACCAGCACCCTGCTGTCCCTCAAGCGCCGTGCAGCCTCTGCTGCCAGTGAGTGACTGGAGGTGAAGGATGGAGCCTGGTTGTGGTCCACACATACACCACAGCCTTGATGTATATTTGAGGTGTGTGCACGTACAGATTTCCTAATCTATGGCCCCGGACCTCTTCTGTTCTGCAAAAACAGTGCTGTTTCTCTCTGCTGTGTGTGGATGCACAGCAGCTCTGCTTAGGCCTCTTCACCAGCACAGGGATACGCGGAGGGTCAGATACAGAATCTGCCGTTAAAGAAATGGGATTTGTGTCTAATTTAGCAAAAAACAAGAAGTGAAAGCTAAATCTTTACCTTGGAGTCGCACTCAATAGGTTGCTTGCACTCTTCACAGGGGTTGGCAAACAGGCTGTCGTAACACGTAACACAATAAGCATTTTCATCTCTTAACGCATACTTCCTTCCACGAAGAGACTGCAGGCAGTAATGACAGTCTGTCATTCTGGTGGGGTTCGCCCCGTGATCTGGAAAGATGGAGAAAACATGTCATTCAGTGGATAACCATTTGCTTGCCCAAATAATAAGTAATGCTGCTTTACCTGTGAACGTTAGGACAGGCGTTTCTTGGGCCCTGGATTTCTAATGCCGGGCTGTTCCGTAATAAATAGGTAGCCTTAACAACATACACGGTGTATAGTGTTACCTGCATAAAGGGCAGCAAGAAGGCTGCCTCAGCTTAATCTAATAGCACTTATAGGTCAGGTACCTGAAAATGAAGCTGTATTTACATTCTCTATGTACAACTACTGACACTGTGAGCATTACGTACTGGATTGCGAGGCATGATTTATCTGGAAATCAAGGAATGGAGATAGAAGCTATAGCTCAAAAATTAAACCAGCTGTCAAGCTAAAAGGCCAAAGAGAAGTGGCAAGCACTTTGTAGTGTGTTCCTGGCTTTCTCTTGCCATTTCTGTCTTTCTGCTTTTGAAAATATCCCCCACCTCTACCTGACTGAACGGAAGGAAGGAAAGGGACTCCAAGCTGGACGGCTAGGGTTTTTTTGCATAATGTCAGCTGTGCTGCTAACATTTGGTGGGAGTGTAAGGTGACACAAGTACCCCTAGATAGCAAAAGAGCAAAATATAAAGAAAAATAAACTAAATAAAATCCAAACAAAATCATAACTCGAAGTAATTTCCTTTGTTGTTACTGGAAAAGATTGTTTTTGTCTTACATATTTCTGCATTGCCAGGTTCCATGTTGGCAGTGCCAAAATACTGTGAGACAGATTATATTTCTGTGCCAGACAAGTGCAGGAAATACCACAAACCTATTGAGAGCCAATTGTATGAGTTTCCCATCCTTCAGTTTTCCAGGCTAAAGAGGCTTGGATAAGCATCCAAACCTCAGCTTCTTATAGACCTGCAACGCTGAACGTTTTAAGGACTGTGGAGATGAGGACTTATTTCAGTCTTCTTGTTGCTGGTTGGTCGGTTCATCAGCACTTTTTGCTAAAATTGGGTCTTGATTCCTGGGAATGAAGGAAGAAGAATCCAGAAAGTTCCCAGTGAAGCAAACCCAGAAACATCTGCTGGACTCATTGGCTTGCACTCTTCATTAAACTCATTGAGTGTCGCTGCAGTCAGTGCCAGCAATCATCAATTTTAGAGGATTTGAGAACAACCAGGGAAGGTCTCTTAAAATATTTACATATCAGTGACTTTTGGCAGCTGAAATCTTTGCACTTTGAATAACAGCGCAAATTAGTTTATCTTAACCAGATGCAAAGCCCGAGACTAAGGAAGAGAAGTATTTGAAGAACAACATTCGAGGGAGCACTTGCCATCACAGATCTTACATCTAGTCCATTTGGGATTACTCCCTCATACTTGATTTTATACACTCACTGCCTGTCTTATACCCGTGGTTCTGTTTTAAAAAGGCATTTCATCTTTTTCTGGGTTTCTGCTTTGTGAGATGTAATTCAAAATGATTGTTTGAACTATAAGAAAGAACAATTACGGCAGGTCTCCACTGGCACCAGTGCTTAAGGTCAGGCATTTATTAATCTGTTCCTGGAGGGATAGTAGTAAGACAGTGAAAAGGGGGCAGGAAGAGAGGCTATAATGTTTATCTCTGTCCAAAAGTAAGGATTTGTTCGATTGGCACAAGCTGCGGAAAACTTGTTGTTTCTGTAAATTGAACTTCTTTTGAGTTGAATTGATTTACTATCTCTCTGACTGTCCTAAATCTTTGTATTAGCCAAGACAGTAAAGAAATTAAATAATCTATAACTCAGATCAGTGGGAAACATGCTTGATTAAAAACATTACAGGCATGTTTTACGTGATATCTTTCAAATAACAGTATAACAGGGCTGGAATCTGGACTTCCATTCCCTTAAGATCAAACACAGATTTGAATGTGAAATGAATGAACCCACAGATACGAGAAAATGACACCCATCAGCTTGTACATTTACACAACATGACATATGAAAACCAGACACCCCGCAGTAATTCAGTGCACGATCACTATATAGTCATCGCCAAAATCAAGGTTAAGCTTTTGCTCGTTTTCTATATTGGGGAAGCAGGATAAATTGGTGGCTAGGGAGACAATCAAGGAACGTTTGTGGTTAACTGGGCTCCGTATTCAAGGTCATAGGACAGGCTCGAAACTGGGTTTTAGAGGAATTTTCCTTCCTTTTTTTTGTGGGAGTTAAGAGTGATGAACTGCCTCTGAGGATAACCCCGAGCAGACTACCTTTCTGGCTTCCTCCCGCTGAAGCAGTACCCCGGCTTCCTAACGCAGTTTCATCTCAGCCTAAAAGTGGCAACAGGATAATCCTAACAGGGAATGCACGAAGAGCTTATCTGTTATTTCCAGTGCGTTTTGTTGTACAAAGCTCACCAACAGATAACTTCAGATATCTGCAGATACATCTCTCTTTTTTCATTCTAATGACCAGTGACAGGTTTTTAAACTACAGAAAACACTGCATAGCCAACCATTTTCTTCAAAAAATGGTTTTCTTGATTTTTTTGGTCTTTCCAGGAAGCCAATCTCTTCCAGGAAGCCTGGCTTATGTATACATACAAGACCTGCTATTGTAATACTCCACAACATCTAAATTTATGATGTAGTCATCCTCCTAAAAACTATACGGATAAGGAAACAAAGTGCCATTACTCCTGTTTTACAGGTGATTGTGGCTGCTTGAGAACGTTAGAAGAGTACACCCAAGCCCAGAGTCAAAGCCTGGGGGTGTCCTTGAGCTTCTCCTCTAGTAAAGTGCTCAAGCCACCAAGGCTTTGTTTCAGAAAAAGTCCTCAAGGGTTTGACCACGATGATATAAAAGCATATTTGGGAGTGAAGCAGTGATGGTATGAAAAAGAGCGATGATTTTACAAATCTCCTGGGTAACCTTTGTGAACCACTTTTACCGTTAGACAATGCAACAAAAAAAAGTGAATCTCGTCTCTCCCAGCACCACTTACCCTTGCTCCAATAAATAAGTAATGGTACAAGCACCACGTAGTTAAGTAGAATGTTTTTCTTGTGCTTTGATCCTAATCCCTAGAGAAATATGTTGACTTTAAGTTTGCTGGAAGCTAGACTTTGTGTTTTGAAGGTCAGTTAAGAAATCTCTGGAGGTCTGATGCTGTTCACTCTCATGGAATGAAACGCTGACTCCAGCATTCCAGCTGCTAACTCGTGTCCTAGGCACAGGGAAAGACTGCGAAGTCTTCATGCCTTGGGAAAAGAGGATTTTGTTATCTAAATTGGAACAAAGCTAAATGCCATTGATTTTTATGTATCTAGTAGGCACAGATACGTGATACCAGTTGTAGCCTTAGAATATTCCAAGGGGGAGCAGAGAGATGTTGCCAAAGATGTGAGGATATTGCGACTGGAGTCCCTGGGGTCAGATTTGAGAATGCAGCAGTCTCATGGTATGAATTATAAAGCAGATGAAAATAAAATAACAGAGCTGGCTAGTCTGCCTGCTGTTGCAGCAGATTAAGGTAGAATTTTGCTACAACAAATGAGGAGAGAGGCTTTCTATAGAGCCAAATGGTTTCCTACGAGATACAGAGCACTAGAAGAATTTCAGCAAAGCAAGCCGCAAGAAAAGGGCTGTGATGTTGTGCAACCTGATAAATGTGGGACTATCAAGAAAGGAATGCTTATTTTCTCACTGGATCTAAAAAGCACAGCCACAATGTTAGTATGTCATTTAATAATTTATCTTGATATTTTCTATAAGTGTGTGTTAATCTCCCTTAGGTTACAGAAATACAAAAAACCCAGAAACATTAATCCTACTTAGATGGGAATGAATATACATAGGCATGTAGGTATATACATACCTGTATAAATATTGTACCTTTTGCTTTATGGCAATTCTAATGGACTATTTGCTGATCTAAATAAGCTTAACATGGAACTGCACCGTCTTTTTCCTTAAGAACATATAAAGAATGGAACAAGGCTCTCTATTAAGGAGTCATAAAGAAAGAAAAATGATTGCAAAATGAATCATTGCAACAACACTGAAGGATAAGAAAAACAAATGGATCTGTTAGGAGGGAGACACTCCTGCAAGCTGTCCCAGACACCTGATTATTTTCAGTTAAGTACTTTTTTTTTTTTTAACTTGGAACATGGTTTTGCTCAAGTTTGCTGATTTCATTTTCTCTATTTTGTTTCTTTTGGTGAGAGTGGCTGAACAAATAACCACATAAATTTGCAAAATACATTAGTGACTCAAGGCTACAATTGCATTGTAAAGCTAACAGTATCATTATAAGGAAAAATTTCTAACAATATAATTATTTTAGAAATAAAAGTTTCTAACAAGGTTCTACAAGGAAATCTTTCCTCATTGCAGAAATCAGAGTTTCTCGATTTTTCTGGATGTCTGCTACCCCCCAGAAATCTGTTATTTGGTTATTGTGACTAGACTTAATAAAATTCTTGACCCTTCCAGATGAAGGAACTCACAAGGCATTTAAATGCATGCTGTATTTTCAAACCACTGGCAATATCCTTGCTTTGTCTCGTCCATCCCTTCGGGTGACTGCAATTTTCCCAGTGATACCTTTAAGCTGTGCTTGAGTATTTAAGAATACTAAAATTTTTGCTCTTCTAAAAATGGCTAGAGAAGCAACGGGAACAGAGGGCATATATTACACATCAAGTCAAAAAAAGGAAAGCAGACACCCAGGTGCTAACTTTGAACAAGGTGTTTTATCTCCGCGGCACAGCAGAGCAATACAAGGTCAGGTGCTGGGAGCTTCCAAGTGGGTGCTCTCGGTGGTGAAGTTCTGCTTTAAGCAGCCAGGATAGATGCCAGCCGGGACTGGGCTGGAAGAACACGACTATACTGCTTCCAGAACATGATTTAGGAGGACCATCCAGGCAAAGAAGGTCATTTAGAGGTTGATCTTGTAACCGCACCACACTGCATCGTACGGTGTCTACACACCCCGTGACCGCAAGCAAAAAGGGCAAGAGCTCTGGCTTAACAAGGGGATCGAGCATCCTGTTTCGCCTTAATTGGTATTGCTGTCTGCTTTGTTTACACCAGGCAAACTCAAACATTGGTGCAGTCATCTAAATTCTTCCCTTAGCCCAGTACAGCATAATTCGCTACTTACCTCAACTTCAAACTAGGACAAAGTAAAGCAGTGAGAGAACCTCGACTAAGTGTTCACAGTGGTGCAGGCATCCAGAAATGCTGTTGTGGAAGAAACCTGACTAAGCCTACGTCCCTCAAACTCTTTTTACTAGCTACAGAGCGGGTTGGAATAGCCTAGCCCCATTGCCTCTACAGCAAGCGAGGTATTTCCTTTAATTCAGCCACAGAACGTTCACCAGAAGCATCCAGCTTCTCCAGTACAACTTGTACTTGCTACTGAGGTCAGCCTGAGCGATTCAGTTGGCAAAATTCAAACTAATGGCTCTTTGTGCATCTCTCCTAATGGACATCCGTCCTCTATTGAGAGCCTGGCTAGCAAAGCTCAAGAATTCCCATCACAGTAAACCCACTGTACAGTGAAATTAGAGGTCACAAATAAGCACGTCAAACACAGCAGCTGAAGGCAGGTGTTTTGGAAAAGGTAGACAGAAAAGTTGCTAACTGGCTACAGAATTAAACCTAGATTATTTGCTGGATTTATTATTATTATTATTATTATTATTATTTTCTATTTTAACTAACCAACACGTGAGAGTCAGGGAGCGCAATTCATCATTTAATACAAGTAACACACTGGTGCCCAGAGGTTCCAGTCCAGAGAGCCTGGCCCTGTTACTCTGAACACAAGAAGCTCGGCTGATGAGCAGTATTGCTGGTCAGTAACGCAGCTCCGCGTTTTAAGTCAAAACAAACCAACTGTGGAGTGCTCAGTATCGATTCAGGTCCCTCCCAAGCTATTACCCAGGAACACAAATCCTTTTCATCTGCTCAGATTCCTGGGTGCTGTCAATATCTTCACCAGCAGCAGTACGTGAAAAAAAGTAGGTTTAATGCTAAGGCTTAGCATTTCATTTATTTTTTTCTGAAATTGTTCTTACTCACATTTTTTTACAGGTTCTCACATAGTCTGGTAGAGCCAGAATTTTCTCCTGTCTTCATTATGGAGCTCATTCCTTTCAGACTACTGTCAGATTATAGAATAAAACGAAGCCATGAAATATTTCAGCTGTGCATCGGTGTACCTTTTCGCGTAAAATCCTGGCAGTATTCTCAGTCCTACTCTCTATATGAAACCATAAAACAGGTTTGAGGATTGCATCTGGTACAAAAGAGCCACGTGCTGAATTAGCTGGTGAGTTATATGCTTAGAAGACATTTAGACAGGTTTAAATTGATTCGTTTCAGCTGACTGACTTCCAAAAGCAAAGCAGCCACGAGCCCAAGATGTGGATGAGAAATCATTAGCGAGTCCCAGGTACAATGTTAAAGGAGACAATTTAAAGTAATGACATTAGTGGGGAGCTGCAGGGGTTGATGCCAGCACCAGTACTGTTCAAGGTCTTCATTAATGACCTGGACAACGGGACAGAGTGCACCCACAGCAAATTGGCACATGACACAAAACTGGGAGAAGTGGCTGATACAGGAGATGGGTTTGCTGCCATCTAGAGCAACCTCACCAGGAGAACTGGGGTGAGAGGAGTCTCATGAAGTTCAGCAAGGAGTTCAGCAAGGAGTTCAGCAAAGAGTCTCATGAAGTTCAGAGAGGAGTCTCATGAAGTTCTACGATTCTATGAAGGGGAGATGCAAAGTCCTGCCTCTGGGGAGGAATAACTGCAGGTAGAAGCACACGTTGAGGGCCAACCAGATGGAAAGCAGCTTTGCAGAGAAGGACCTGGGTGTCCTGGTGAACATGAAGTTGACCGTGAGCTAACGTGCCCTTGTGGGTAAGAAGGCCAACAGCATCCTGCAAGGCATTAGGAAGAGCACTGCCAGCAGGTTGAGGGAGGTGATCCTTCCTCTACTCAGCAATGGTAGGGCACATTTGGAGCTGTGGGTCCAGTTCTGGGCTCTCCAGCACAAGAGAGGTATGGAGCTACTGGAAAGAGTTGAGTCAAGGGCCACAAAGGTGATTAAGGGACTGGAGCATCTCTCCTGTGAGGAAAGGCTGAAAGAGCTAGGACTGTTCAGCCTGCCGCAAGGAAGGCTCAGAGAGGTTCTCATCAATGTGTACAAATTCCTAGTGGGAGGGAATGAAGAAGAGGGCGGCAGGATCTTTTTAGTGGTGCCCACTGACAGGAGAAAATGCAGCAAGCACAAACTAAAATACAAATGATTCCACTTAAACAGAAGAAAAAAACCTTTTGCTGTGAGAGTGGTTGAACACTGGCACAGGTTGCCCACAGAGGCTGTGGAGTCTCTATCCTTGGAGATACTCAAAACCCAACTGGACATAGCCCTGGGCAACCTGCTTTAGGTGACCCTGCTTAAGCAGGAGTTTGGACTAGATGACCTCCACAGGTTCCATGCCACCTAAACCTGTGAATTCTGTGATTCTGTGATGGACCACGGAAAGTTTATCACTGCTGAATGACAAAAGAGGGAGGGTGAAAGAGTCCACAGAACCTCAGTATTCCCATATGGGCAGTTGAGCAGGAGTATAACTCTTTTCTTCCATAACAAGAAAACAGGTCTCCTGTAGATGTCTTATTGAAATTCCACGTCTAAGCTAGGCATGTGCACAGTCTCAACACATGAGAAATGCTATTGCTTTCAGCTGTAATATTTACATGCTTGAAGCCAAATGCAGTCTTCAGAGCTTTGCTGCCTATATCCTCGGAGCACAGATTTTGAAAGATATTTTCGAAGACAAAAATGTATATAAGCAATTAGGTTCTTCATTAAAATTAATTTCAACGTTTCCTGATATTTCAGATCTGGTGAATGTAGTCTCTAAATCCTTCTCAGTTAAAATACATTCAGTGGAATTCCACCAATTCAGTCATAGAGCAAAGGAAACTAGTGATTCTAGATAATTTCTGTCAAAGAAAAAAACCAGTTTCAGTAGATTCAGCATTTCCACAGGGAAAAGTCACTTCCAATGTTCTGAACTCCCAGCCATGTGTGAAATTGAGAGACACGTATTATTTTCTGTGTTGTCACTGAGTGAGAAACACGATGAACACATCCTTTGTCAACCATTCTGACACTTAGATACGAGTACTGCCCAAAAGCTGGCTCCTTTTTGATGGCAAGGGGTTAGTGGCTTGCCTGCCGTATCTGATTTACCACAGTAAAGAAGATTGTGTTATTTTTGTTGTTGCAGGCTGGTGCAAGTCAAACCTCCTTCTCCTCACTGATCTTTTTAAGTTTTAAGCTGGTGTTAATGACTACAGCCTAGGATACAGAGAGATGTGAAGGTCTAGACGCCTTCAATAAACCTGACTTTGGATGACTTGGCTCAGAAGGAAACGTAGGCAGCGCTCTGCTCAGTCACTGCCCTGTACAGAACAACGAGGAATAAAGGAGTGTTTGGGGCACTGACATCTACGCTAAATATACTCCTTACCAGAACTCAGCAGGGAAAACAGATCTAAAAATTATTTTGCGATGACTTAAAGACTGTGTGCAAGAAAATGACTATAACTGTACAGAAGTTTTTTTTCAGTTCATCAGGCAAAACCGTCCAAAGGAAGATGCAAGAAAACCTACAAGAGATGGCGAGGCAACAATCTGCTCATGAGGAAAGTTGCCTAATCCCTTTTAGAGGATTAAATTCATGCTCTGAAACTTGAGCATTTCTAAGCTCCCAAAACTAACATAAATTAAAAGAAAAGCTATTGCATCAGGGTATTTTTGGAAGAAAAAGGAGTTTTGCACTAAGCTTGATCCAAAACGCTCTAACACTGTTATTTTTAAAATGTTGATGTATTTTAACAGAAAACATTTGTGAATAAAAGAACCCAGCTTCATGGAAAATGTCAGTTTGTTTTAAAGTGAAAAAAAAAAAGTGAAATCTGACTGAAAAATATCAGTCTAAAAATGGATCTTAAATTCTCAACAGAAAAATCTACAGCAAAAACTTAAATTTGATTTTGTATATAAAATTAAAATTTTCATTTGGACAAGCAATTTTATAGTTACATATGTTTCATTCTAGGAAACACATGGGAATCGGAGTTAGAGTCATCTCATTTTGCGAGAAGAAATTTGGTAGCAAAAGGACATTCATTCTGGGTTACAGTTTCTTCAGTTAAAATGGTGGGAAGGTAGAAAATAACATATTGTACTTGCATGGAAATATTAATGTATTTATCTTCTATTAGTCTACAACACAGCAAGTGCTAAATGTCTTTGAGGGAGAAAAAGAAACATTAAATATTTGGGGGTGAGCTGGTCAGGATGAGAATTGATCACTGAGGTCGTAGCTGGCCTCTGGCAGTGACTACGAAGTCTTCCCCCCAACCCTTTCTGCCCAGCCTTTCCTTTCTTTCCTGCCCCCACCCTCACCTACAATCCCCTAATCACGGAGAATACTTTCAAGAGTGCTTAAATGAGAAGGAAATTAAAGTAATAGATGAAGACATGTGCTGAAGTCCCGATCTGATACTTTTACCAGTGAGTTCATCGCCAAAGTGCAAATCAGAGCAGCGCTTGGGAGCCACCTCTGCTACGACAGCATCTGCACATCAAACACCTGCCTCCCAATTCCCCTCTGCAAGATGCCAGCACAGCTGAGCAGAAGTCCACCAAGGAAACAGCAGCGTCTTAGCGCGATAGTAACACCGCCGGGCAGGGACACATCTACCTGACAATGACACAGGCTTGCCTCTGGCACCGCAGGCTTTCCCGGGGAAAGCAATAGCAACAGAGATGCCGCCTGCGGTACAGCGGGGAGCAAAGCGCTCACGGGCCGTGAAACAGAGCAGCCCTGCCACTAACAAGAGGTAACAGAGCTTCAACTGCAATTGCTGACTGCAATCTATAAGATCTCAATAAAAAATAGGCCATTTCTTGTCTTTGCAGATGCGTCCGCTGCAGAGACTGCATTTTCCCCACCCTTACATTTTATTTCAGGGACAGAAAGGCGGATGAAGAGCGCTGTGTCTCATGAGAAAGGGTACATCACGTGAATTAAAATCCTTGTTAAAAAAAATATCACTACAACTGACTATATAGTACAACTTTTTCTAGCTGGTTCTTTAAAAGCCTGTGACCTACTTTAGAAATGCTTTAAGTAACAAAATGAGCAGTAAGAAAAAGGTGAGCAGCAGAAGCAATGGTAGCATCGAGCTAAATTTGGATAGGATTTTCATTACCCTCTTTCTTTTAAAAGAAAGACCTCCTTGCCCCAAAACCAAACATAAAACCCCCAAGTGGTAATGAAGCGTTTGCTGCAGTAGCGCAGCCTTTTCCTTTTCTCTCCCAACTGCATTGTGCCAACCTGACCTAGTTTTCCGCGGAAAAAAATAAACCGAGCTGCAGCACTTTTGTAATAAAATATGCCACCTTATCAAAATGAACCAAATCTAAAGATTTCAAATCTCAGCCCTTAACAGGGCTGTCATGAGCTAGGTGGCATTACAGCTTAGGAAAAGCAAAGGCTGCTGCAAGGAGTATTGGTATGTAAGATCCCTACTTCAGTTATCATTCTTCCCAGGTATTTAGATTTTTGGGCCCAGTGAATGGTGAGTTTTGCTGCTTGCAGAGCTCCATCCGTCTTAGCTGCCACCTTCTTACCAAACTTTTGACTGAAAACAGAGAAGACATGGTTCTGCAGACAAGCCCTGGACTGCTTATTATGCCCACGGGAACCATAGTTTGTGAAGCCACTGCTGTGGAAATGCTGGCAGCTGAAGCTGTAGCATATATACCCTCTCTTCACAGTCTATGTCAGCTGTTTAGGGTGACCATTGCTGTGACAGTCTCCTTTTTGTGGAGAGGAACCCCACGATGTGCCTCCATGAACCTTGCCAAGGGAAAGGAGGCTTCGGGATGGGCAGTCCTAAGGGGCAGGTCAAATAGAGAAGGAACGGACAGAAACATTGAGTAGAGCAAGTAACAGCCTGATCCCAAAGCAAGGACTACCTACACACTCTGGATTTTTACTGACAATTAACACAGCAGGCATTGCTACAAGACCTAGCAGTAACGACCCGCTGCAATTGCAATCTCTTTGGAATACAGCGACCCAATAATAATACAGCCTTACTGAAATACATACACATATATTGCATCTGCTGGGGGGACAGACCATGAAAGGTCTAACCTGGTGGAGAAAACCTGAGAGATCTGGTACTCTTTGTATTCTACTGCTTTTACAGTAATGAACTGGTTATACAATACAACTGAGACAGAGGGAGAGAAAGGTTTCCAGGAAAGTGCAGAATGACCAACCAACGTGAAAATACACTGTGGGTGTTCCTAAGCAGACCTAATTAACTTCTTTCTGCTTCCCTCTAAGCATTACACGAACACCTGATTTGTCTTCTTTTAGAACAGGACCCTTGGAACACTTGCATACGTACGTAAATTAATGCAGCTGAATAATTTCACTCAATTCATGGATGCCAAATTAGGCGATTTAATATTTTCTGGATTAGGTTTTTAACCCTGCATGTTATGGTCAGTGTCTTCACATCTATTGGGGAGCACCGGGCACAATTCACTTCTGAAGTCTCAACATCTGCACCAAGGTTGCAGCAACAAACAAGTACGATTTGGCTGTGTGTGCATCTCACTAAAGATGTGGAATTATAGCGGGGTGACTTTTTATTCTCTGCCCTGTATTTGTTTTAAACATAGTGGAAAACCTCATTAGCTTAACTATTCAGATGCAAGGGCAGGCTGCTGGTCTTTGGGCTGGGAGAAAAAAAAGATAAAGTATTTGGATAAACACATTCTTTTACAACATGTCCTACACTGACTGTTGATAGCAAACCAGCACGTTGCATTCCAACATATAAAGAGGATATATGACTCACATGTAGCTCTAGAAGAGAGCTGACAACAGGACTTCTGAAGGCAGTGAACCCCTTTAGGAGTGGCGCTGACTGAAGAAAGGGCAGGAATTGGAGGTCTTCACCTTCTTCTCGTCCTCTACTAGGGAGGAAAAATAATGGAGTGTTACTAGGTGTTTGAGTACAGCAAAAAATGTTTGGTTTGATTTTTGTGGTTTGGTCTATTTTTTTCTTCTATTTTCTCTTTTCTTTAAATATGTGGCTTTGTGCATCAACCATAAACTAGAAAAAATAAGTTAACTGAAGACCTTTTGAGTCTTGAGTAGATGAGGTCCTGTCAAACAAGACAGAGTATATCACGGCATCCACTCTGTTTTAACTTCAGTCCTCACATCCTGTGAGCAGCGACATCGACCAGTCCTTAGAGGGACTCAGCCCCGGGTTCTGTTCCCGTCCTGCCAGTGACCTTTGCCGTGTACTTGAAACCTCTGTGCCTCTTACGTTACCTGTTCTGCCTACTTATGAGATAAGGTCTGCCGAGCAATTCTGTGACTGGGTATCCTAACATTTCCCTTAGGCCTTAAAATCTCTGTGCCAGACATTAAACATATTTCTTTCTATTTTAACATAGTCTATCTTCCTAAAAGTGGCTACGATTTAAAATTAGACCCTGCAATGAGCCAACCATGGCATTCTGTCTTTCTTTATTATGATGTGAGGTTACTGACCCTTCAGTTACTGCCCTGCTGGGATTTTTGTAATGTCCTGGCATGTGAAAAAGTTCCTTTTTTTTTTGTTTGGTTTTTTTTTTGTTTGTTTTTGGCACTATGACTTTCAGAGTAGGTTTCTTTCTATAATTATAAGTACAACCTACCTAAAAGCTTGTTCCAGTGTAGGGTTGCCCTATTCTGGTTACAGGAAAATTACTACTCGAGTTTATTCGAACACCCAAGATGCTCAACATTTGACTCAGACAAATAAAAATCACCAGTAAAGTCTTAGAATTCTGGAAGAAATTTGGTAAGAGTGAAGAAATACCTTTCTAACATTTAGAAACCTTTTAAGAACATGCTATTTAACTCAAGGATACTGTGAAACAATTAGTGAAACCAGTATAAAGTCTGTTCAAGTGACGACATGAAGCCTGACATGCAGCAATGGCAGAATAACCATCTCTGCAAGCCTAGCATGGAACTGACTGGTTTCAGTAGGAGGTGATGCTCAGGGTCTGTAACTCTGACCTGCTGTGGGCATAAGGTCTGTGTGACGAGGAGGACAGTGGTAATCAGCAGCAGAAACTGTATTAATTTTTCTAATTTATGTTAAATACAGTAAATGTTTTCAGTAAAAAGTCCAAGCAAGTGATTAAACAAATCAAGATTCCTGCTACTGTATTTAAAAAAAAAATAAAACCAAAATATTTTGAGCTTTTAATTTGAAATGTTTCTCAATGTTCTCCAATTTTCAAGCACCAAACTAAACAAAGATTGACAATTAGAAGATCAGCATGGAAGTTTTTCCTCAATCTTTTCCCTCTTTTTTTTTTTCATGCAAATAGAATCCCAGACTTACAGAACTCTAATTATGCCACAATTTGGCACGTTATAATACACAAGTGAATCATGATGTGGCTGAATTTGAAACTTGAGCTCACTTGAGGAAGACTGGGCTCCTGATAAATAGATTTACAGCCTAATACTATTCTGGGCTTCTGATAAATTGAATTATAAGCTAATACTCCGAGGTATTTTACAGCCTTCCTTTTGAAGGTTTCAGAATGCTTTTCTAACAACAGTAATAAAGTAACCCTAAAACACAGTTGTGAGAGACTTGTCTACGGAAAAGGTTAACTACTTGTCAAAGCAAAGTAATTGACTTGCTCAAGGTCAGAGAGCAAACCTGGAGGAGTGGGAAGAAAAGAAGCTGGTCGTTCCAGCTCTGCCATTGTCTGGCTCTGCTCATCAGGCTGTATCCATGGCACTGGCCCGGGATAGTTAAAAGCACTGTAGGAAGGTTGCCGGGTGGTCAACCTCCAGTGCTGGAGGCAGAAAGCGCTTCTAAAATTAGCTGAAGCAATAAAATGTTCCACTTGTGAACTTTGCAATTGTCCTTAATTACTCTGAGGTTATGACTAATATTCTTACGCAAAATATTCTGGGTGGAATTTTTCCAGTTTTGTGTCAAGCCTCTTAGGGCTACAGCGGTTGAGAAAGTTCCTAATTATGTAGGATTTTCCAGTCAATTGGCGTTGTTTCCCAACAGTTTTGGATAACCTAAGTTTGGCCTCTTTTTTTTTCTCCCCAATGCTACAAACCCTGTTCACAGATGGGGAACTGAGGCACAGAACGACTTGCTGGAGGTCCCTCTGCACTGAATTACGGTCTCCTCCATGTATGCTCTGTCCACAACTACACCATGCTCTGTCACTAGGTCATTCTTTCTATCAATTCTGCTATCTATGCACAAAGACACATTATAGGAAAATGAGTATTTTTCTGAGTTGTAAAGCGTCGAACTAGGGCAGCCTGTTCAGATCCGTTATCCATAATATAGCTGAGATGTGCAAGAATGTACCAGTCCTTATATATGGACCTAGAAAAATTCAAACTCAAAGGCAACAATGGCTGAGAAGAAAAGTAACCTAACAGCACGAATGAACCAAAATCAAAGAAAACTCCTGGTCTAAGAACGGGGAACAAGAAGGGATGATAGCTGATGTATATTGTACAATAGCAGAGAAGAATGGGGATATTCACAAAAGCCAACCTAAGCCTACTGAGGCTAATGAACAAGGCACTTTTTATAGTTAAAAGAGAGAGAGATAAAGTCCTCTCCAGGGTGATTTCTAGCAGAAACTTAATTTAGCCATCATTATAAAGGCAAACAAAGGAGATTTGTTGGCCTTTGTAACAGTCTTGTCCATCACCGTATCTCTGCTACAGAATTTTATGTCACAGGGTTTTATTAACCTGTTTTTCAGGTATCAATTCAGTGCTTTTGGAGTAACATTTGTACATTTCTACAAAAACCGTCCCTATTTAATCTCTCTTACATTTTACAGGAAAATACACATGTATAGAATAAGGAGTTCACAGCCTCCTTTCTCACTAGAGCTGGTTTTTTTGTTCCCAGAACGATGCACGCCGCTGCGGGAGCGCAAGCGGGGCGTCAGCAGCATTTTGCTGTGCCAACCCCCAAACCTGGGGCTCTAGAGATTTCAGTTGAAAAGTTGAACTGGAAATGATTCATTTTACAAGCATCCTAGAATTAGACAATAAGACATCATCTTACCCTTAACTGGCAGGGAAGGGCGCAGAAAAGCTCAGGTGGGTTTTGTTCCCCAGGTGATCTACCAGCCCGAAGAGCATCTAGATCTTGCGTAGCCGACGGGAGGGCTGCTCATTTGAACAGGATCAGAATTCCACCCTCCGATTTTGGGCTGGACATTCGGAAGCACGCTGGCTAAGATTTCTCACATTTCTTTCTGTCTGTCCATGGTTAGGCAACACTAAAAGTTTTTAGCTTTTTTTTTTTTTCCTGAGAAGTAAAACTCAGATACTGAAAAAAATGAAGCAAGCTGGGCTTACTGGTATATAGCCCACAGAACATATGTCTTACCGAGTCAACCAAAAACATACACTTTGTAAAATATGACTGCCTGCAAATAAGCTGGAGATACCACAGGTCACAACGGATCAGAATCTCTTTCAAGCAGCTTTTGATTTCATTTTGCTCTAATCCTACAGGAAGGTTAGCATGCCATCTTAGGTTTCTACTCATTACAGAACTTTGAATCAAAGTGACTTTTGTGATACTGCAATAAAATTACATGGCAAGACCATCAGCAATCTGTTATAAAGCTAATACATAAAATCTGTTACAGCCTGTTCTGTTAAAATGCTCTAGAAATGTTGACTCATCACACAAACGTAAGAAATATATGGGTGAAAATATTAACCACAAACAAGAAAAGGCACCTGAAACTTTGTTTTCTAATTGTAAGAGATCTTGTGCTCAGCTCCAGATATAAAACCAGACCTTTTGGAAACAGGGGCAGTTGAAGGAACATACTTTCAAACATTTATATTATTCAAATGGAAATTATATTTGATAGTTTTGTCCAAATTTAATTTTAACCTCATTATCAAAAATACTGCCATTCTGAAATCAGGTAGCAGTACAATTAATATACACATACTTCAATTTAAGGAATATTTCTCCTATTACCCATACCTCTTTTTTAAATTCTGCAATATAGGCACACATTTCCAGCATCATTTCAATAAACAGTGGTATATCCTTCCAATAGTACCCTTTCTCTTCAAATTCCAACCCAAAATTATGATCCTAAAATGTCATAGCTAAAAGATAAAACAAAGTGTCTTATAGAGTTAGTTTTTGGAGGTAATACTTGACTTTTATAACAAGTTGAAATAGTGCTATAAACACCAGCTTGTAAACTGGTTTTACTTCAATAAAAAAGCTAGAACAATGCATGTTAGGCATTAAAATTAGTTATGGTAGAAAAAAGTGACTTACCTTATCAGAAAAGACACTATCTAGAAAGTTTTCTCGCAGTAGCAAATAGCTTTGAAAGCTTAATAAAAATGGCGATTCAAATGTCACAGGAAGCAGCATACACTTTTTTTTGGTAGGCTTGTTTTTTTGGAGTACACAAAATTAATCCTCATCTCATCTCATTGCAACGGAAACCCCAAACAATCTTCCCATAAATTAATGAGCTAGGCAATTAATAAAATGAAAACAACTGCATCCAAAAAAGTGTGATATTTCTTTTGGTACACAAAATCAAATATTATTGATACATGTGTAGAAGTCTGCATCTAATTTAATGAGGAGTTTTGTGCCTGAAGAAGAAAGTTCCTGTTTACTTGCTCAAAATATTAAATTAGCTACCTTCTATACTACCACATTTAAACATTAAAAAATAAAGGAATAATAGAAAAGAGCCTCCATACTCACATTTGGGTTTAAGCTGCTTCTCTTGGTAACTTGTGCAGCAAAATAAAGGAAGAAATAATTACACGCCTTCACAGAAACAAGCATTCATCAAGTCCAAAAGAAACAGAACACTTTGCCAGAGCTATTTGAGGGTCCCATCAGAATTTGGCTGGATGGAGGAAGGCTGAGGGTCAGTTTGTTTCCCTTAGACCTCATGACATGCAAATAGCTGGCTGCCTCACCACTGAATCAAATCATTCCTTGACATACTGTGTTTACAAACGGCAAATACATACCATGTAGGAGGTTCTTAAAGGAACGTATTTCAGACTGTTCTCAAAAGGAAAAAGGCTAAAAAACCTAAAGAATCAAACCCCCCAGAAGTCCCAAACTGTTTAGTACAAGAAAAAAAGGAAATAAAAAAAAAAAGAAAAAGAAAAAAAAAAAGATGGACCATCATTCATTCCCAGATATACTTTGGTCCACACATAATGAACCCAAGACCTCATGTGGGCTTGTAAACCAGAAAAGAAATAGAAAAGTCATGATTACTAAAGCCTGACTGTTGTGTACAGGAAATGGGGGCAGGGAGAAACGCTTTTTCCATTTCAGAAGAGACTTTTGGGGACCCAGCAGAACTCCTCTGACATTACTAAAGCAGTTTCTGGGCTGGAATGATTGGATGCTCTCCCAGCACGCAGAAAGGTGTTTATACGGTGTTACCACCAGAGGGACAGCATAGCCTCCTCTGGGTTCTAGGCTGAGGGTTTAACTAGATGACCTTTAAAGGTCCCTTCCAACCCAAACTAGTCTTTGATTCTCTCTCAGTATCTCTCCATTCTGGGCTTCTTTGAACTGCAGTCACCTCTTTTATTTTTGCTTGGACAGAACAGTGGCCAGACAGTCTACTGCAGGCATGGAGCACACAGAGGTGATTATACTTTGCGTAAGGCTCCATGCAGACCCTTAATCAATTGCAGCTGAAAGTAAGGATATTGTGTCCATTTAAAAATGCAGTCTGAAGTTATGCAGAGTGAAAAAAATGGATGGCTGCTTGTGGTATGAACCACAGCTGACCTCCAGGCAGATTTTTCCACAAACAAGAGCCAATAGATCTGAATCATTTAGTCTATAATGTCAAAAGGGTGGGAACTGCTTTATATTGCAGACAGAAGAAGGAAGAAAACGTTTAAATGGTTTAAAGATTTATTACGTTATCTGAAGACTTTGGTAAAATTGCCAAATCTGGACAACAAGTCCTGGAGGTGATCTGTGTCTAGGTAGTACCTTGCAAGGTACTATATCAGATCGATCATTTCATTATTATTGCCAAGAATTCATGATCTCTATTAGTAGCTGACTGATTTATTAAACCTCTGTAGACATTTTGTCATCTACTCAAACTAGATTGAATCCTGCCTCCTATTGTTACATGCTTTACTTATACCAAACTCCTCTATGCTGATTTTTTTCAGATTGAGGAGAGAACATGTTAGTTCTGAATTTCAGTCCAGAATGAGAATCATGAATAGCTTCCTCTTGTCTTTAATTCCAAAAGGAATAAAAAAGAAAGTACCATTCTTCACCAAGAACCTTTTTGAAGATCACAAAACAGAGAAACACAGAAGTATTATCCAAATGGATCATTGGAAAGAGCTAATGACAATTAGTTATAAAAAAATACATTATTTCCAGAAAGGATGAGAAGTACAGACACCTCCTCTAGCATATCACTTTCCCTAAATTTCTAAGATTACCCTTAAATTCACCTAATTCTAGAGAGGTGCATCTAAAACAGAGTCAGAGTTTTTGCCAACAGGTGCAAGTTGAGTCCAACTGAAGAGAGCAACAGAAACTGTTGCTTCTTCAGAATATTAGTTTGAGGACATCTCATACAGCTCCCACATCTCTTCCTGATCTTCCTGAAATAGAAAGCAGCTTATTTCATCTGTCCCCAGCCATGACCTGTCCTGAATGAGCTTCCTCTTTGCATTGATGATTTGGAAAATTCAACAACTAAATGGTGTTTCTCTTTAAACTTCTTAAGTCACTCTTCCTACTTAATTTTTTCTTGCAAATTTTTTTTTTTAAAAAGGCAATCCTTAACAAAATTAATTAATTAACTTGTTCTTTTCCTGAGAAAACATCTTTGGCATTTACTGAATATGTTTTGTTATTTGGTTCTACAGAGAAAGGAATTCTGCTCTCACAAGTATCCTGTTTATCCAAAAAGCTTCAGATAATTGCTGTTTTCTATGTTTAAAGTACAATCATCGTTCAAAGTTTGAGAAACACATATTTGGAGGCTCAAAAAGCACTCAAGGGAAAAATCACCACATGCCTTTTTCTTTTTTCTCCCCTAGGCATCCACTTTTGGCCCTTGCTGGAGACACAACACTGGGCTACACAGACCTTCCATCTGACCCAGTACAGTCACTCTTGTGGCTTCTGCAAGAGTACTAAACTTCCTATTAAAAAAAACAACAACAAACAAACAACAAACCAACCCAAAATCTACCCAGTTGTGTAGAAATTTCCATTTTCCTGGCCTCAGGAAAATGTAATTCTTACTTATTGAAAAAAATATTCAGGCAGCCACCAGTGCATCAGTAGCCTACTCATGAGAATAGACGTGCTACGGTTTTATCTGAGGAAGCTCTAAGATGGATTCTTGCAAACAACAAATCCCAGTGCTATTACTTAGAAACTCAGAAACTTGTGCCAATTATTAGTTTTTTAAGAAGCTGCCAAACAAAGAGAGTTGGAAAGAAGGTTGCCAGTTCTAACAGAGCAACAGTTTGCTTATTTCCAGCAGACCTGCGCAGAACCAGCTACAAACGTCACATTTTGCCACTTAAAAACAGGGACAGGAAAGGCTGTGACTGAGCCCAAGCACCTGTGGCTAATGCACCCATTCCAATTTGCTGAGAGCAGCAGCAAAAGAGGCTATGAGATGCAGGTCTATACATATTTGTGTATATATACATCAGCTTTATAAGTCTATAAAAATATAATGGTAGTGTTTAAATGCCATAGGTGAAGGGCACGAGAGGCTGACATGAAATGCTCAAAACCTAAGTAAAAGTGTTAAGTTGTATACTCTGTATTGCCTTTCATTCTCCTAGATGCTCCAAAGGGCAGTTTTGTTTTGCAAACTGAACCTCTGATTTCTAAGACAGGATTACTCTTCCTCCTGCATACATTCCTCCTAGGGAGAGGAAAAAAAAGCCACAAATTAGCAAAATATTCAGGAAATTGTGAATATTCCTTTTCTTTCTCTTTCAAAATACATCTATTTAATGAACTAAAGACTGATTTTACACAACAAAAATATTTGAGAAGTTTTCCAACCTATGTTTCCTTGAATTCTGTTAGTAGCCAGAAGATATCTCTGAATTTTAGTGCTTCCCTCATATCTGCTTTGAAGAATGTATTTTTTCTTATCATTCTTCTACCATTGGCTACAATATAGCAAGATTAACACATGATACAGTAAATTTTGTAAGAAGTTCATTATTATGCCAGCATAAACCAGTATCAAACAAAACTACAGGGACACTCAGAATGGCATGTTAAATTGAACGATGCATATTACCAATTGCTGTTTGAAAGCTCTAAGTTGCATGATGATCAGCCATCAGTTAAGTCAACAGAATGCATTTTAAATACTTCATCATTTAATGTTATTAAAATAATTTCATATTTGCATACAGGATGTCATATGGCATATTATTTACAAAATAGCTCACTGTCATATAAAATTGTTTACATTCAGTATAGGAATTTAATAAGAAATCAAACCTATTCCCTGTATGCAAACTCCATTCCTTAAACAAAGTTAAACATCCCGAATATTTTTCATCTCTTACTCCTCGCTGTTCCTTACTGTCAGATGTTAGTCTCCAGCCAAGGGAAGAGAAAAAACTACCTTTGCTTCTGCCTTACCACTGGGAAATTACAACACCTTACAGTTGGTAAAAGATCAGCATTGACATGAACATTGTTAAACGTTACTGCCTTTTATATAGGTATAAAATTCCATTTTTTCCCTTACCAAAATTGACTTAATCTTTATTAATCTGTTTCTGAGCTTCCATACTTGGCCTCTTCAGCTTTCATTTGTTGCAATTTCGGGTTTGGACATATTTATTATTAAGCTTATAGAATAGGTGAACTGTTGGAAAACAGAAATATTTGAACAGATTAGGGCTTGCACAGAATTTGCTGTCTTTCAGCATCCAAGAATTTTGGCAAGAATGCGCAAATGACATTTTTAGTGAATAGAACTCTATTTCTTCTCTTACTAATCAAACTTTGTTTTATGCAAAAACCTGAAATTACACACATGAAATCAATGGGCATTACTGAAGTAATACATCTAAAATAGCTTTGGTTTGAAAATTAACTTTTCTCTTAAAAATAAGTTAGAAGTATATGTGAAATTCAAGAATTATGTCATTAACAGTGGCAGAACTCTATTTTACACCTTTCCTGAAGACATAAAGTACCGCTCACTTAAAAATAAGGCTGGTAAAAAACTTGAGGGAAACATTTTAGCCAGTATTTCACTCTACAAACTTTATGTAGAAAGATCATAAACTAAATTCTTTTCAAGAAACTCAGAGGATAAGCAGAATGCCACAAGTTCTCTCAAGGAGCTGAGAGAATGCAAGCAAGTGCTTCCAACTGCTATGGGAACCAGACAAAGAACTCGACGAGTCTGCTGAATGAACACATAGTGTGTAAAACATGGCAGGAGAAACACTCCCAAAACACCAGTGCAAAAGGGTATCACCTCCTCTGTCCCAGCTGCAAGTTTTAAATGACCTGCTATTGTGGACACGAACAGAATACATTAATAGTATGAGTGTGCTAATTTTCATAAGCTTTCAGTACATTTAGAAACTCACATTAGTACCGGGGCACTTCTAAGTTTAGCAATACACGCTTGTACTCAGTGTTTTTACTGTTGTGATCCAGTGAACAGAAGCTGAGAATATCTATTAATGATATCAAAAGTAAAAATGATCTTTCATTGGTATACTATTAGGTATCAGTGTATGTTTCAAACCTACTCTTTGAAATTAAGGTATACAGGCTTATATACAGTTATATGCAATCCTATAAATCCAAATCAGAGAAGTAAAACTATAAGGCTGTGTGTGTACAGAACAGGACACAGCTATTTGAAGAATAACCATTTCTTGAGGCCTCACATGAAGATGCCAATTAAAAAGGAAAAATTTCATACCTGAAGCGTCCACAACTGTGCTCTGTCACATCTACATTTAATGTGCATTACACGTACAGTGTAGGCATACACAACAAAACTCCATTTGCCACAACCACCCAACAACCGTGTCCCCTGGCTGTGATTTCCAATTGTTAGAAGCCAAATTTTAAAGTTTGTCAAGCATTTTCTGCTATCCTTCCCTTCAGCTTAAAAAAAGTAACAAACTCTGTCTGTCTCGTGGATGTGGATGCACTGAACAGTAATTTTATTCCTCTGTTACAGAAGATTTCCTAGGTCTGAGAACAAGATCTTTGATAGAGGTAGTGATTTCCTGGAGCTCTTTTCGAATGGTATCCGCTCCTTCCTCCTCTTCCAGGTTATCTCTTGTGTCACCGTCTCCCTGATCAGTTTTCTTAGTCTGATTGATCAATTGTTTCACTACTAATCCCTGGTATTTGACTAACAGAGAATGCTGATCCTGAGGGTAAAAACAAACAGAAAAAAAAACAAAGGAATGTCAGTATCATGGAGAAGGTCCACAGATCTTTAATTAAAGATGAAATTTTTAAAAAAGCTTTCTCCCATTCTTGCCTTAAGAGGGTTAGCGATACATAAATGTATTTCCATCAAGGTATTTTGCAACCTAAATTCTGAGAGACATTCAAAGAGGAAGAAAAATGAAAGTGTATCCATACTGCAAGAAGAGGACAATTAACCACTGAAGCAGGAAAGCAATGCACTGAGTAACCACCACCAGTTTGGCAGATTAGAATACAGACTTTGAATATTTTTATTTTTGAAGACGTACGTCTTTCTTTAAAACTGAATTAGAAAAGTTTAAACAGCAACCGCGCTCTAGCTGGGAGGAAAGAGAGTGTAAAAAAATTCCAGTTAGAAGAATTACAACATCTCCCAATACATGGCCGTCTCTATGCATAAATTCAAAAGCTACAGTACTAGTAACAGATTGATTTTTATTTTTATTAAAAAGATATTGCAGACAGATTCCTGAAATAATAGGTTTGAAACACAATACAGATCAGAGAAATTGTATATTGTGTACGTAAAGTAATGATTAGACATGACACACAAAGGTGCCAGTCTTATGCAGCAGAAATAGTATAAGGCGTAACTTTTATGTTCTGTCATAGAAGGAAGGTACTTTCCCCTTAAAAAGCTAGAAAGGAATACCTCTGGGATCTTGCCACTCAGGAAATTAATGATCTGTGGAACTGATCTTCCTGGTGCATGAAGCATACAGTGGGTTGTAAACTGAAATAACAGTACTGATGTCAGGTGCAAAACGAGTGCTGGGTCTTCTGTGACTTTCAGCTGTTCAATCAGAGCTTGTCTGTGCTGAAACAAGACTTGCCTAAGGAACAGGGATACATTATATAAAAATGTTTCTTGTTCTGTCTTACAGTAGTTGATAAAGCATATCTAAATTCAATCAATTTTCATTTTCTTCTTTGACTGTTCTTTACGTGACATTCCACATTATATAAAAGAAGAACTGGTGTAGCTCAGATTTTGAAAAGCCTCCTAGAGAATTTATAAACTCTTATGTTGTAGTAAGGAGTCAGTCAAGCAAATTAGCTAAATACGAACCCTCCCCTCCTCCTTCCCCTGTGGAATTAGGACTGCTCGGCTTTGTACTTTTCAGTTAAACAGTTTGGAAAGAAAGACTGCCTCCCACACCCTGTGTGACTGCTACCAAACTAACCATCTGACGTTTGAGCAGCAGCAGAGCTACGTTTCACATACTGTGCATAGAATAAATGAAATTAAGGTACCTTTCCTTCTTTTTGTCTCCTTTTTTCACCATAACACCACAAATATCCACTGCAGAATCAAGGCATGAAAGAAAATCTTCTATGCTCTATGAAAAAATGATATAAATATTTAATCTATGTAGAAGACTATAAAAAAGGTTAACTACTCTTCACAATTAATCACACAAACAGATGACTGGGAATACGTCTGGAAGAAAATATGGAAGAAAAGAAAAAGTATTTAGTAGAAATTAACTTTATTTATATTCCAATAGTTCATATACTGAAGTACTAAAACTAACTATAATCCATTAGTCTTAAAAATGAAATTAAAAAAAGGAATACATGTTCTACAATTATTTACAGATTATTTTTTTTCTTAAGAAACATATGGCCTTTCGCATAATCTGAAGGGTTTTTTTTTTTAATATCCAGGGTTTCACTCGTTAAGAAATACATGGGAGAAAATCAGGAACAAAACACAGGAAACATCAACCACTTTAAACTGGCAGATTCTCTCTCAGCTTTTACTTTTTCTCACCTGCACATAAAAGATACAGTGGATTCCATCTGGAAGCAAAGAGCCAGATGACTATCAGTATCAAAATATTAAATCACATTTTCATCTCTTAAAATTTACAGATATGAAAACGTACTTAACCTCACCGACTTGCACAAATTCCAAAGACTATTTTGCCTTCATCCTTTACAGCAGCAGGAGTCATGCACTACACTCTGTACATCAGCTGTTTATTAGCATCGTAACAGCAGAATGGAAAATCTGCACTCAAAGATTCTGGATCACTTTACCTTGCCATTCAGAGAAGCATGCAGTTTAGTTAAAGGACCTTTGGTGTCTTCTGGCAATTTACCTAAAATCTTGGTCCGGCCCTGTATGAGACAAGAATGGAAACAA
The DNA here is from genome assembly GCA_013399435.1 of Arenaria interpres. NCBI lineage: Eukaryota > Metazoa > Chordata > Aves > Charadriiformes > Scolopacidae > Arenaria > Arenaria interpres. The sequence continues at coordinate 7,450 of VXAK01001736.1, read as the reverse complement.
TCCATGACAGTAATTACCATTTTAGCTGCAGGCATATTTACGCAGAAGATAATTAAATACTAAAATTAAATATTACCACTGATCTACTTGAGACTGTTAAAAAGGAACTGTTATCTGTGTACCTCACTTGTGATTGTAGAATAATTTTCTGTTGTCATCATTGACTCAGATGCCAGGAAGTTGAAAATAAGATTTGTAATGTCTGTACAGACAGTCTTCAACAGATGTTTGGCAAGGTTCGTCTGAGTCTCATCTGTTAAAAGAAATAAGTGATTAAAAGTAACTCTAATGAGTTATCTGATTCCTATGACAGTTATCACAGCACTTGCTAAAACGTGGACTCTATCAACCGTGAGTAGTATGAGAAAGTTGTCTGGATACATGGAGCTAACATTGCTCGTTTGCAGTTGCTTATGGAACATTCTTCAGTGAAAAACGTGGGCTTTCAGGTCTGTAAGTGCATTTTAATGCACAGTTAGTACTTCAAAGGTGCCTCTGTATAAGCGGTAAACTAGACCCTGTACAATCCTCCTGAACCACAAATCAACCACCACTACTATCTATCAACAACTAAAAAGTATGTAAAGGAAGAGTCTACAGGACAAGCAGTTAAACACAAGAGCAGGCACATGACTTAAGACCGAAACAGTAGAACTTTAGAGAAAGAGGCTACAGAACACATGTACAGGAACAGAGGCTAATGGAAAATAATTCCATTTATTCCTAAACATGGGAATGTTGGCGGAAGGGGGGTGTGTTTGCTACTGTTTCCTTTTGTTATACGTTTTTCACAGGGAAAGTTCTAGAAGAAAGCTCAATACAGCAGAGAATGTTGGAAATGGCTACAATATTTTCCTGATGCTTCTTTTCTGTCACAAAATATAGGTAGCTAAAGAAGACATCTTATAAAGTAACCCACTGCAAAACGAATCTACACCTTTTTTAAAAGCTACCCTCAAGGAGCAGCTCTTTCAGTACCAAACCTAAAAGAGGTTTTAACAGGGGCTTCTTAGAACCGGGTAGTATTTAGTTTGTGCACAGGTGACAGAATGAACTAAGCTTACTTATTTTTTTAATTTTTTTTCCCCCCATGCAATAAAAACTGGGAAAGGATGCAAACACTTTCGAAGTAAGGACAAAAAACCACAATTATCTTGACAGAAGATATAACAGACTACAGACACAAAACAAAGAGAACGTATTTCAGTAAGTGTGCAAAGCAAGGCACTCCAGCATAAAGTGAATGTTAGGCAGCAAAGACACATCTCTAAGTTTTTCCTTTTGAAACTGTTGCTCTTCTTTGAACTTGAATGTAGATTCAGGAATAAATTCAACATCCCTGAAGAAGCATCTTAATGTTTTAAAGTATATATTTATTGTACCTGTGAAATGCTTTGTTCCCTTTTCAAATAACCGAATGTTGTTGTACAAGTTTGAGAATTCCTCCTGCAAGTCCTTCATAGTCTGTCTTCTGCTCACCCCAGAGGACGACGTTGAAGACGTAAAAACAGAGCGCACAACTTCCTGGTAAGTTTTTGTTAAAGGTCTTGGAACAGGGGAGAAGAAAGAAGAAAAAGGGAACATAAAGGAAATTGTAAAACTGTAGAAGGTTTTTTCAAATGTATCAGCAACAGAGAAAGCTACCTCATTACACGGTAAATGAATGGGACATGAATGCTACAGAATGGTGAGATAAATAGAAAGCAAATAATTGAAATCAGAAAAAAAGCACTAAGAAATTAAAATGTACTTTTGTACATTTGTTACAGTGTGCATGGTATGTAAAGGCTTGCCAAGGTTTCAACTCGTAACAACTCCTAACTGGGAACAAGATGAAAGAGAAAAGATTTCCAGAAATAGCGCTGTAAGAGGAGAAGACTTAAGCGGCATTAAAATATCACAGGCCCTTCTAAAGATGGAGTTACCACCACGCTCCAAGTTTATTCAAGCTTGGGCTGTCACAGTCCTATCATGTCCATTTTGGGCTGGATGCACATATTCACATCCTTTCTTTTGTATGGAAGATCTTTTAAAAGAAGTTGTTCATCTTGGCTTAGATCAGTGTGCTGGCCCAGCCTGCTACCCACTTCACATAGATACCAGCTGAGCCACAAAAGGCAGGGAACATGTACATATACCAAGGACTGTAGAGAAGACGGGACTGGTGAAACCCCAACATGGATCAGTGTAAGGGGGTGGAAAGACACCCTTCAACCTGAAAATATGCTTGCTGCTAAAGGACACACAACCACCTACTGCTAAGCAGAAGCATTATTTCTCATTACTGTCAGCACGGCTTTCAAATACTTAAACAAGTACATGGAACTGTGTAGAAAAAGAATACTGTGGTTTACTTCCATTAGCAAAACATTTTTTTCTAAGCAAAAAAAACAGATTGAAGAGAAGATTAATCTGAAGTAAAACACAGACCTTCTAACTCCAGTTGAATTACTGAAATTACCTTATCAGATGTTCAGCAAGTTCTGTAATCAGCTCTTCAGGGCAATCCTGCATGTGAGTCTTTAAAACATCCTGAATTTCCTCTTGTGACATGAAAGGGAACTCTGGCTGCTTATTCCTACCTGTAGCAGCAATGAGCAACATTCATTGAGAAAACATTATACTTAGCTTTGCTGCAGTTATTCTGTGGTGCGAGACATTGAAATGTCTCAAAATCCAAACTTCCATAGAAGAAATGCATTACCAACCATGCAAAAAAAGGATGACTACACATGACAGTTAAATTTTACACATATGAAAAACTGAAAAAAGTTCTCCGTTGATCACTTAGAAGTTATCTTCTGTAACAGACACCTTAAGTAGCATGAGGGCATACACTTTTGGTGAAAGATTTCAAACTGCTGTTAGTTCAGAAACGATGATGTCACCAAGACCAAATAGCTTTTTTTAAAGTGCCAAAACTGAACAGAATGCTCCTATTTGAAGGATTTCACAAGGTTGATGGGGTTTTTTTAACCCCATTTAGTATGGTACATAATCACGTAACAGAGAGTATCCTAAACCTAAGGTTACTGTATAAAATCTGAGACAGGATAAAGCAAGAATATTAAATGAGACAAGAAGTTCAAGTAATAAAATCAACTTACACACTGATTGTAAATGCATACGAATTAGTGCATCTGTATTTTGATTTTGTACAAAATATGAAGGTTGTCTGCATGCTGCAGAATTTAGTTTTTACATTTAAGAACGAAATCAGGATGATGACAGGGAACCAGAAAAGGACAGGCATTCCATGTTCCAGATGCAGCATAAAAAAGCTTTATTCTGCACGTAAGATAACTGAATGAATGGAAATCGATGATGTTCCTAGTTGTGCCACAGGAGCCATGAACAACATACAAGGCTATATAAACAGGTGGAAAGGAGCCCAAATCAGGTTTTGGAAGGGTCTAATTTATATTTGAATGGTTGCACCTGAATTTATCTTGGGATTTTGGTTCAATCTATTTATTACAATACAGCAACACCAGCAGCAACAATTTTAAAACACGAAAGGCTACACCAAAAAAAGGCAATTTAACACTGTTTTACTCAGTAACTGAGCAGTCTTGAAAAATCATTTATATGTGAATTACAGTAATCTATGAGAGTAGTATCATACAAAATTAAGATGCTGTACTTCACAACTTCAAATACGTTTAAAAGTATTTTTCAGTCTAGATACTATATGTCAAATGGAAGTACACATTTCTGGTACTCCACTGAATAAAAGAAATAACACATAACTTTGATTGTTTCATTTGCAACCACTGTTTGCTAAAAGTCTAACAATGTAGGCATTTACTTCTGAGGAAGCCATCCATACTCCTTCTCCTAACAGTAAAGGCAGAGAAATGGGGACCCAACAGGGCGGGATTCAAACTCATCTGTAGAAGTCTCAGTTCAGCAACATCAACATGAACCTTATTTAAAATATTAACATAACACTTTACTTTGATTGTATATTTTATCCTTAGGTGGAAAAACATCCAAGTACTGTTTTGTTGCTATGATTTGTTAATTTTAACTAATTAAGCTTTAGAAATGGAAGTTTTATTGTACACTATTCAGCAGGTGTTAAGAACCCAAGTATAATATTCATCCCAAAATCTAAGGCATTTCCTACATAAAATCGAATAAAAAACCCTCAACCCAACAACAAAATCACCTGCTCTCATTTTCTTTACTTAAATTTCTTTTTTAAAGACTGAGTTACTGAGTGAATACAGTCTGTCCATTTCATTTAGATAGAAATATCATAGCCACTGATACAATTCTAATGGACTAGTATTATCGAATTCTTTGACATTTTGCTTGACCTTACCAATACACTGGGGAAAAACAGAGATGTGGAAAAGCAAGTGATAAAAACATGTCAGCACGAGTACATAGTGTCCAAAATAAAATGACAAACCTGTGCTAGTTGCTTGTGACTCTTCATCACTGTCAGCATCCTTTCTACCTTTCTTCTTGGTTTTCTTAATCTTGATCTCTCTGGCATTTCCCCCTCCTCCTCCTCTCACGCTTCCACTGCCCTCTGGTGGAGAATTTTTTGCTTAGTACACAGTAAAGTTCAAGCACTTAAAAGTTTATAATATTATGGAAATTTATCTGCATTACTTGTAATGCTGAGCTAAAAAACCACAACCTGATCCTAAAAGTAACCTATAATACATATGCTAGAATCTCAGGACCATAAATTTCATTCTTAAGAAAAATGTGCAACTGAGTCAAAGCTTTGTTTAAGTTTTCGTCATTAATAAATACAAATACTAATCATATAAAATGTACATATCAATAAAAAAAAAAGGAGCAATATCTTTTTCCATCTGAAAACAGATGAGATACTAGTGTCCATAACATAATGGCAGAATTTCTGTTAGCTGAAAATAGCATCTTAGTAAGTCGTTAGTATTTTTATTCCATGATGCTGAATAATGTAGCTACTCAAAAATATTCCAGATAATGTAACTTTGTTAACTTTCAGAGAAAGAATCCTACATAGTAAGCATTTAGCCAAAATATTCTTGGAAGTATGCATTCAGTTAACTAGAACACTAACTTTTTTTCAGCTGTTCCTAGATGCCTGTAAAGCAACGAGATGTTCCAGTTCTGACAAACATAACAAATTACATAGTTCATAGTGCTGCAATCCACGTATTCACACTGCAGATTGGATCTCAACCTGCAATAGCTTTCCACAAGGTAAGATGTTCTGCTGTTTGTTCCCTTTATCACAACTTGTTCCCTTCTTTTTTTCCACTTGAAAGAAATTTAGACTCCAGAATAATTGGTTTTATACATGCGCTAAGTCTTGAGAAAGTAGTTATTTTTCCATTTAAATATAAGGTCCAAGATTTCAAGTCACTACATTATGTAACAGTACTATCATTTAAGAAAAGGAAACACAAAGACAAGATGTGACTATTCACAAAGCTTACTGCATCTGTTTTGTGCTAGAAATGGATTTTTAAGCACTTCTTTGCAGGGACAGCAAACTAGTTCACTTGCAGCTAGCAGTGCACGGTGTACTTCTAGGACCTCCTGAGTTCGTGACCTCTCCAAAAAAAAAAAAACCAAACCAAAAAGAGTTGGTTTTGAAACGTGCGAGCTTATTTGAAATGTGACTACATGCAGCTGAGCAGATACAAGCCGGCTGTCAACTGTGCAATATACTAGTTACTTTGGAAACAAACCCCCTTCATTGTGTATTCCACTTTATAGCCATATAGAAAAAGCTGCAATCTGCAGTCAAGATCTTATCCACAGAGAGATGAAGCAGAAGAGACTACTGCCTGAAAAAGCTGTATTTTATGACAATAGGATTCATTGACTGTAATGTACACAAAGGATTACAAGAGTACATGCCTCTACAGGTACCTTTTTTGTAACAGACTGGTGCAAATAGTATGACAAATAGACAATAGAGAATTTGACTTGAAAATTTTCATTAATCCAATATATGGCAGAATCCATATTTGTAATGAACTGCATTAACACTACGTCACGTCAGGTTACACTTAAACGGTAAATATTGATATAGTCACATGCAGATGTTAAGATAGGCTACATGACACTGGCCACATTCTGCCATTACGCAGTAACAACATCTAATCCTTAAACTGTGATGTTGATTGTTTTAAGATAGTACATCCAACAGTCCATAAAAAACCCACTTCAGAGTAGTGCTTTCTGATGGTGCAGCATAGGTTACCCACAGATATGAATGTGTCTAGACAAGTCATACATGCTCAGTAGAGTCTCACTCCTCAGAGAGTTGGAAACTGAAGTAATTCCATTTATGACAGTTCAACTAAAGTTCAAGCTTCCCTGCTTCAGCTCTGGCCTAGAAAAATCTGCTGTCTCTTATGGCAGAATAAGTTTAGGCTCTATGTCAACTCAGTAATGGCCTTTTTAAGAGTCGAATATCATGTTTTATTTTTCAGTTGAATATATTCAACTAAGCTAGAGGCATAATTCTGTTACTTTCAGTAGCCCTCTGTATGTGAGTTCAACAGAGATTGCTCAGCTGTGCTGTAGCAACACAAGAGGCACACTGAGTTTCTGGGGACTCAAAATACAGTCTTT
>VXAK01001735.1:64600-97170 GCA_013399435.1 Arenaria interpres | reverse complement strand
GGGGAAGGGGTTTCATCCTGACTTCCCCCCGAGTTTTCCGCTCCCCGCCCTCCCCGGGCCGCTGGGCCGGGCGGTGACCGCTCGCCTTGTGCTCCCCCCCGCAGATCGTTCCCCCGAAGGAGTGGAAGCCGCGTCGGTGCTACGACGACATCGACGAGCTCGTCATCCCAGCGCCCATCCAGCAGGTGGTGACGGGGCAGTCCGGCCTCTTCACGCAGTACAACATCCAGAAGAAGGCCATGACCGTCCGGGAGTTCAGGAGGATCGCCAACAGCGACAAGTAGGTCTTGCGCCCGCCTCTCCCCGCCGGTGGTTCCTGCCGGAGGTCCCGTAGCCCGAATTCCCCCGGGGCCGGGTCCTGGCTACCGACGGGTGCCTCTGCGAGGCCTGGATGTAAGGCCCCGGGCAGGCGAGGCGTGCCTGTCCACCTGGCTGTGCCGACGGGGACCTTTGTCGCTTTGTGTCACCTGGCGAGAGGACGCGTAGTGCGGGCGGAACTCTGTGTTTCTCCTGCGGGCTCCTCTCTGCTTGTCCTCGGTAGCCAGACCACCCAAACCTTTACCTAGACCTTCGAAAATTTTTACTGAGCGGTAGAGAGGGGAACGTTCTTGCCGTGAGAAAGGAGACGGAGAAGAGATGGCTTTAAAAGGAGTTTAACCAAAAGAGCCTTTGAAATAACTATTGTGAAACGGCCTTGGAATTCCCAGCTGCAGTCAGTCTGCTGAAGCTTATGTAGAGCAGTATGCATCAGATATCTTAAGATTCTGTTTCTCTAATATAATAATTTAATGACAACGACTCTCTTACACTATATATGTAACTGTCTAAAACATATCTCCATATATAGACATGCATTAAATAGGTGTTAGAGCCTAAATTTGATCCCCCAGTGCTGCACAAAGAGGCCAGTATATAGTTAGCAGGGAATGGATATCAAGAGCAGATATTTTGTTGGTGAACGACCGTGCTTGGCCACTTTACTGCTAAGGGAGTCTGGAAATGTTTGTTACTTTTGCAGTGGCAGAAAATTTTGGTGTTTTTTTTTTTTTTCCCAAGTTGTTTTTTATATCCTTTCTGGTTTTGACTACATCCTTCCTTGCTAAGTAGCAACAAGTAGAAAATGAAATTGTTGTGACTAGAGAGAGGTGCACAAAGAAAGCAAAAATGAAAGTAAACTGAGAAGTGGGGGAAAGTAATTTTCTTCCTGATCCTTTGTTCCCAAGTCTCACAGGAACGGAGCTGTGGCTGCTCTCACTGCTGTTCTGGGAGGTGGGGGTCTGGCTGATGACAGGCATTAAGTATTTTTATTGTAACTTTGATTCTTTCAGTGGTGGCAGAGGTTGGTTTAGACTTGTCAAACTGCAGAGTCTTTAGTATCTTTGTTGGTATTTTCAGGTACTGCACACCCCGCTACACGGACTTTGAAGACCTTGAACGAAAGTACTGGAAGAACCTTACATTCAATGCCCCTATCTATGGTGCCGATGTTAATGGCACGCTTTATGACAAGGTAAGAAAACTGTTCTGGTTTTCAAGTGATGGTTATCCTTGTATATTGCATGCCATAAATACTAATGTAGCATTTGACTCTTAACTTTCAGAAAGAGTTAATGATAGTCTTAGTTCCAGCTTCTAGAGTGGGCAGGAACACAATAAACCATATGTTTATACCATACTCTCCATTTAACCCAGGTAGTTAAAGGAGGCTAATAGATATAGTGTTCTAAGGGACCTCCGTTAGAGCATCAGCGTAATACAGTTTAGTTCAAGAAAGCAAAAATTGCTGTTGCGTAAGTGTTGCTTTTATACTGTTTTGTCCTGAAAGGCGTGTGGGAGTTGGAAGTGTTGATCACTGAACACGCACAGCTTTGGTATCCACTAGTGCACGTGTTTTCCTGGGACAGCTCTGTAGCCATTTTGGGTTAGGATGCTAGGCACTAGGAAAGGGTATGCAGTCTACTTGCTAGTCTCCTAAATTGTGATGACTTACTCTTTTAAAAAGTATGTTTAGAATGAAAAGTGTTTCTGTTCAAGAGGGTTCAGACATCAGCTCAAGCTCGCACTATTGTTCTCTGCTCTGTAAAGTCTGTAGCTGCATGATTATCTCTCCTTCCTAATCAGTATGTAGCTAACACCATGGGAAACTTTTGGTTTAGGTGAATGAGCTAATGCTTTGAGCTGTACCAGTAGATGGTTTGTCTTGATGTGCCGTTCCACAAGGGCCTGATAGCTTTTGCAACTGTTGTCTTAATTTTGTGCTTCTGTTCTTCGTAAAGCCTTTTTAACGTGAGGCTTGTGTTTTGCAGCATGTAGACGCGTGGAATATTGGCAGATTGAACACAATCCTGGATATTGTGGAGAATGAAAGCGGCATAACCATTGAAGGAGTGAATACTCCTTACCTGTATTTTGGCATGTGGAAAACTTCCTTTGCTTGGCATACCGAGGACATGGATCTCTACAGTATTAATTACTTGCATTTTGGGGAACCCAAGTCATGGTAAGATTTTTCTTAGAGAAGCTTTTAGATGTAGAAAAACACCACCATAAAATATTGGAGTCGAAGTTGTGACGTTAGAAGAATTGACTAAAGGAATTACCATCCCTCCGGTCTTGCACTGTGGTTGTATCTGATGACAGGAACAATCTGATGACAAGAAACCTGTAAGGAACTGCAAAGCAGCATATGTCCTCAGTAGCATTTGTTTGATTGCCTTCTAGAAAATCTTATTTGCTGTCCTGATGTTCAGATGTCCAGATTATAGCTCTGAGTTCTTCAGAGTTACAATATAGGGTGTACGTTGCGATACACGCAATAATATAGGGTGTACGTTGTGGCCCTGCTGCGATAGGGCCACAACTTGGAAAACTTGCTTGTGATTTCCTGAAGCTCTAAAATGACCATACAGAGGTAATGTGCCTGTTGTCACATAGGCACTAGGAGAACAGGCAATTTTTAACAGACTTCGAAATGTAGCTATTTGTCATAGATCTAAAAGCAGGCTAGTGGATCTTGCTGAGTGGTTCATCCAGTGTCTGAGCTTTCATGATTGTTTTTAGGGGAGGCTCCCAAATTTTTCTGAAGCATGGGTTGCATTTTAAGAGTGAATCATTCCCTTCTGTTCACAAATAAATTTCTCAAGCAACTTCAACAATTGTTTCCATGGCAGTTTTGTTGGAAGCTAGTATTTTTGGCTGCCTTCTAGTACAACTTTGAAGTCAAAAATAATAGCTAGCGCCATGTGACCAGTGAACAACCCCATGCAGTGACAATATCGTGGGAACACGAAACAGAATAGTTCAGTCTGATAAACCTTTTGGCCATTTTTTCTTTTACAGTAGTATATGGAAGAAGTTAATTTTGCTGGTACCTTAGTCTGATTTATTTAACAAGGAACTTCATCAAGAATATAGCACTCTATTCCAGAGCGAAAGAAAGCAAAATAGGTGGTTTTATTACTGTAGTCAAGCCAACTGGGAGTTCTGCAGTGCCGATAAAAGATGTGTAAGGAGGGAGAGATGTAGCCCAAAAGTCCAGGCTGCAGGTTGTGCACATGTTAAGGATGTGGCACTGCATCTGACTTAGTCCCATCTTGGTCTGAGGGGCTGAAAGAGATGATTCCATTTTCTCTCTGGTTCTGTGTTCCTCCTTGCACTGAGTGCACCAGCAATTGCGTGGCTGTGAACTGAGATGTGTCAGGAAGTGTTCTTCCCTTTCTTCTTGTAGTTCATGTTATGTTGCACAGATCTGCTAATTAAATACATCAGACTCTTTACTTCCTTGACTGCTTAAGCAAGGAAGTTGGTCAGCTTTTGGCTCTTGATTTTTCTTGGGGTAGAAACTTAAAAGTCCTTGATAAAGAGTCCTTTGAAAGAGACAGTGTAAAGATGGACAATTTATTTAATTTTTTAAGTAATTCATCCCTTGATACCCGTTTATGATTTCCTGTCAAACTTTGGGATTTTGTCATGTCACTTGAACTTAACAGACTTGTTCTTAATGACTGCAGGTACTCGATCCCTCCAGAGCATGGGAAGCGACTGGAGAGACTTGCAAAAGGTAATCAAGCAATTAGTGTCCTGCATTTTGCGGAAGGTGGGATGGACGGCCTCAGCAGGTTTCAGCTTTTTTAGAGTAAAATATGCCTGTAACATATTTATAAGAGCACAGGCTGGCATGACTGAACTGATAATTTGCCTTTTAGAGTATAGTTTATGTTACTTCTGAGTGTTTGTTTAAAATACACACACAAGAGAAATGTCACATTACAAATAATGCACTTGTCATCTGCCCAGCTTTTAGTCAAATAATCCTTGACTATTGATTATTAGAACTGGAAAGTTATAGCCAAGGGAAGGTCCTATGTGTGGTCTTTCTTATGCTCTTTCAAACTGGCATCTGTTAAAGATAAATCTCCAGGAGTTGTCCTTTCTCTTCAGTACGCAAGCTAGCACACTTCAAATAAAGAGGTCTATGCTTGTAGGGCTAGGGAAAAATACTGCCTAGTAACTTTTCCTAAAACTTACTGAAAAATTCATTTAGTTCACTGCAGAACAATAACATCTCTCCTTGCCTTAATTTTAAACAGGTTTCTTTCCAGGAAGTGCCCAAAGCTGTGAAGCGTTTCTCCGTCACAAGATGACCCTCATCTCTCCATCAATTCTGAAGAAATACGGCATCCCATTTGATAAGGTGTAGAAAAGTAATCATGGTTATAGTAGCTCAGTCAAGAGGTTCATGCAGCCCTGTCTCATCTCTTGCAGCAGCCAACAGCAGATGCTTAGAGAGGAAAACAGGAACAGGGAGGACATAAGACAATCCTTTCGTGCTGTACCCCCATTTATCCGGCAGTTGGGGTCTGAAAGAGTTTGAGACAGAAAAATCTGTCAAGAAAAGGCTCTCTCTTCTGAGATTATTTTTTTTTTTTTAAATTTCAAACTGCAACAGCATCCCGTGTTAGAATAACTTCACTCCTTAGCTATGTATTTAGGGAAGACAGATTGTGCTTTTTTTGTTTTAGACTTGTCCCCTACTAATTTTGTTTGTTGTGATCCGCTCCCTTGTTAGAAAATATGGCTTTTTTCCTATTTTTTTTTTTTCATTACATTAATAACTTTATAGACTTCTTACTTTCTCACGTGGTAGCCTGCCACTTGCCCTCCATACACACACACATTGAAGATCTAGGCTTTGAGTCTGTATTTAGAAGTACAGTCACATTTGCTTGGGCAGCTGAAGGGTTTTGTTGTCATGAACCTCTGTTAGACAGTGGGGAAATGTTGAAGAGCAGCTGTGGAAGGGTGACTGAGAGTTGTAGGTGATAATGAGCAGCGAAAGAAAACAGTAGTAAATCTCCAAGTTGTGGGTGGATACAAATTTTATTTGGCCTTAGATACTGTTCAGCCAAACTTGTAGCTGTTACAGATAAGTATCTTTATGACCTTCAGATAGCTTGTTACAGAGTATTTAATTGTATAACCACTTCTGTGCTATTTCAAAATAGCACAGTTGTGTTTTAGTAAAAACTGTTGAGTCTTGCTTTCCAGTAAACAGATACTTAGCATAAGTAGGAGAATAGCAAAGGTAGGTATCAAGCCTGTCTATTGCAGCAAGTAACTCCAACCGCCATCTGTGGGTGGGGGTTTCAGATATGCTGCATGAGGGATGTGGGAGCTCCTTTTATTCAGACCCACTGAGTAGACTCCTAAGTTGTGAATAACAGTGTGGTGTCTCAATTGTCTTCTAGGTGACACAGGAGGCTGGAGAGTTCATGATAACCTTTCCTTATAGCTATCATGCTGGCTTTAATCATGGCTTTAACTGTGCTGAATCTACCAACTTTGCTACTCTTCGGTGGATCGAGTATGGGAAGCAGTCTGTACTGGTAGGTGGTCTGTTGCCATCCTGTTGCGTACAAATAACCTGAATGCAGTGCCTAATGTTCTGCTGCTCATTAAGCCCCGAATGTTTGTCTGAAGGGAGTGGATTCAGTGTTTAGTCCATTTAAGATGTGATGTTTGCTTTCTGATATGGTGACAATGTCCAGTCAGCCTCCTGTTTCCTGTCCTCGTTTCGGCTATGGATAGCATATAATGTGGTTTTTAGCTTTGTGTAGATCAAGTGAAGCTTCAAAGAAGAGCAGGGACCTGGTTGTCTTCCCAAAGATGAAAGGGTGTGCTTGGTCTCATCAGTATTTTGACTCATCAGTATTTAGTCTGATATTTTAAACATCATTCATTGACCATTTAGCCTGGAAGTATGAATTTGGTAACTTAAGTCACTTATCACGGTAAGTATCTTGGCTGAACCTTTAGACTGGGTTGTGTTATGTCCCTGTAGAGGTGCCTTACAAACACAGGTTATGTTTTCAGAAGTTGCATTAAAGTGAATGATTTGAAGCAGTAGTTGTAACCACGCCCAGGTGAGGGGAACCTCTACGGCTCTGGGTAAGCTCGGAGTTTCCCATTATGGTCCCTGGTTTTGCTAGCTGTTTTTGTATGAGCTCATTTTAGAACGGTCAGCTTCTACTAGCAACTCTGTAAATAGGCTGGTGAGCTTTCTTAGTTATGATAACATCTGTTTTTCTCTTTCGTTGTTTTTGTTGGCTTTTCTGCCCAGTTTTTAGTAACTTACTATATGCTCTTTTTGTTTCTCGGGAAAGAATTGAGAATTCTGAGGCTTAACTATGTGTAAACGTGGGTTTTTTTGCTTCAATTCAGCTTCTCAAAGCAAAGCGATACAGAAATGCAGAGTAGAATTGTTGGGTATGTGCCCTTACTTGAATATTTTTTATGACTTCAGTGCTCATGTCGGAAGGACATGGTGAAGATCTCCATGGATGTGTTTGTGAGGAAGTACCAGCCAGATCGTTACAAGCTTTGGAAAGCTGGGAAGGACGTGACTGTCATTGACCATACTCTTCCAACCCCAGAGGCGGCAGAGTTTCTTAAAGGGGATCTCATGCAAAAAGTCAAGAGTGGGAAACAGTGTGCTGAGGAAATGGAAACGGGAGAGACATGTAAAGAGGAGGTGGACGGGGATGAGACAAAAAGGTAGTGCTTTATACAGTCCTCTACTTTTCTGTTGGATTATTATAAATTGGACCCAACTGCAATTGAATGTTTGCCATTCTGATAGAACAACAGTAGTCAGAGTTAGCAATAATTTTTTGGGGAGTACGTTTTACTCTTAATTTTTTTTACTTTTTTGAGTCCACGTTGATCATGGTCTGTGGTAGACAGGAAATGCACCAGCCTGGAAGGTAGTTCTTCATCTTTGGACAGACATCCAAAGCCTGGATTGGAAGTGTGCACCATACACTGGGAGGCCAGAATTAAAAAAGGGTGTTTGGGGATCACGGGACAGGACTTGCTATCAAATTCTGGTACTATCAGTACTGCAACATCAGTGTGCAGTTCCTGGCTGCTGAAGGTAGACAGGCTAATCATCTTACACTTTGCAGTTAAGTATTTTTCAGCCAGTGTCAGCTCCTATTCCTAAAGCTGTCTTTGGTGGTTGGGTTTTTTTGTTGTGATTTTGCTTCATTTTGGGGTTGGTTTGGGGTTTTTTGTTTAAGGTAAAGAAGGTCTGGCTAGAACATAGCTGCCTAATACATGATTAACCGATGCTGAGGAGTCATCCCTAAGGATACTGACTCTGCTTCTCTAAAGGCAAAGAAAATACCTCAGAATAATTTGGAAATTATTTGGCTTGCCAGATGCTGTCTCATAAGACATTGATCCAAGCCAGGCTGTATTTTGTGCGTTCAGACAGAAATTAAACACGCTTGACATGTTTGGTAACCTGACGTATGGATTTGTCTTCTGCAGCATCCCCAGGCATCGCATAGGAACCAAAAGGCACAGGGTCTGCCTGGAAGTGCCACAGGAGGTGAGTGAGAGCGAGGCCTTCCCCAAGGAGGAGCTGAGCTCCACGCAGTATGAAGCAGATGCGGCAGAGTCTCGTGAGAGACCTACGAGTGAACTTGTGCAGCAAGGTGGACAGAAGCTCAAGCCTTCAGGTAACTGTGTGTCAAGCTTTATCCTGCTAGGAGGGGACAGCGTATTACTCCTTAGGGAGAGAAGCTGCTAGAGCTGAATCTGGGGCACTCTTTCATATGATACTAGCTGGTAGGATGTTGTCCAAAAAAGCAGACACTAGTTTGTCAGAGCCATGGCAAGCACTTCAGAAATTTACTGTCATAAGACTTGAGATATTACCGTTTGATTTTTTCAAGACCAAAGAGTGCATCCAAAACAATTTAGATTGTACTCTTTAGTTAAATTTGTCTGCCATTTCTGCCTCTGGTTTGAGTAAATGACAGAACCACTGCTTGAACTGTTATCTTTTGTGGCTTATGGATAACTCCCCAGTGAGAATTCTATAAAAAAAAAAATGCTGGGGGAGAAGAAAGGTGTAGGCAGCCATCCTGTAGGTGCTTCAATGACTGACTGACCAGGTAGGTTATGGGGATTAAAGGAGACAAGAAGTATTGCATGAGACTTGCTTAAGAACTGGGTGTTTCTAGCTTTTGGCTTTTTTTATTTTGCCTGCCTGCATACAGAAACGGATGCCTCAGTAGTCTAAGGTCCTCTGTATCCCTGTTGAGTAATGCAACCTGTTTATAGAAATTGCTTAGTAAAACATATGCATGCTTCCTGGTCGCGTGGGTCTGGTATGCTGTATAGATGTTTTATTTTTAATTTTGTAACAAGTAGGCTGGAGGAAAACTAGTGTGGTTTGTAATGAGTAGGTTATCCTTCCTCTTAAGGGAGGAGCAAGAGGCCTATGGAACAATATAGGAACAGGGCAAACATATGTGATGCCCCCCTCTAGTATTCTGTTTTCCAGCTCTTTGCGGCTTGTATTTAGTAATCTTCTATTGGTTTGTGGGTTTTTATTTCTCCTAAGTCTCCCGTGAACGCTTGTAACCTCTTACCCACAGCGTCATGTGGCCTGGAGTTGGACTGTTCAGCTACACTGTATAAAGGATCATCTCTGGTTATTTTGAACTCACTATCTGCTGGTTTCATTTGATATACCCTAGTTCTTGTACTGGAAGAGGCAATGAGTAGATGCTTTTATTCTCTCTGTCCAAGCCACCCATGATTTTATAGGTGTTTGAATTAATGATCTACTATTTACATGACTTAATGTTGCTTTTTGTGTAGTAGTTTGCTTTCCTGTTTGGCTTTGTGCAAATGATTGCACAAATGTTCTCTCTGCTGCCCAGACTTCACAAAACATCAGTATATCCTTTCTTCTTGATCGTGTAGACTCAGCCAAATTTGAAGAACTGAAAACGGTGAAGCTTGAGGAGGAAGAAGAGGAAGAGCAAGAAGCAGCTGCATTGGATCTCTCCATTTCACATGCTTCAAATTCCACTTCAGTTTTGACGACTTCGAAGCAGGGTGCAGCTTCCAGCACTCAGCCCGGCTCGCCTGCGCAGTCTGCTTCTTCTGACTCTGAAGCGACCGATCTGTTGGCAAAACGGACTCTTCCTGGGCCAGCTGGGGTGCTTACAGTCCATAGCTATGCTAAAGGGGATGCCAGCGGATCTGACAATGAACAGACTTCAGGAAAGAAAGCCAGTGCCACCGCCAGTATGAATGAACAGGAACTGGCAGAGGTATGAATGGCAAGAGTACTGAAAGCTTAAGGGCTGTATTACGTGGTCACGGATTTGCTGTGACACAGCTTCCTATCTGTGCAGATTAAGTTTTGCTTCCACTGGTGTTTGCACAGCAGGTTGCTTAGTTGTTAATGTGTTTTTTTAGTACCTATGGGCTTTTCTAAACAAACAAGAGCTAACATGAAAGTTTTATACTCTTACGTCTTCTAGAAAACAAGGAGATCCCTTGTTTTGAGAACTTCTCAAAATTATTTAAGTGCTTTAACGAAAAGGGTAGCTTGGTGGTTCTGATGTGGTAGTGTGACAGGCTGACTCAGGCTCTTTTATAGTAATAGACACCTCTTTGTACCTAAAATCAATCTGGTTCAATCCAGCCTTTGTTATGAGAACATTGATATGCTTGAGGGGTTTTTTTAATATAGAATCATACACGTATGCACATCTGTGTGTCCCTTTTAAAAAAAGAATGAAGGAACAAAAAATATTGGTTGGCAGAATGTAAATCTGAGTGTTTAAGAGCTGCCAATGAATTTTTTGTTAGACAAACCAAGGGAAGGCTGTAATAGTTAAAATTTTACCTGGTGGCATCTTTTCAAATTATTTTGTTTCCCTTTTTAAATCTGTGTTTAGAGAGTGGGAGGCCAATAATGGTTATGTCTTCAAAATTCAGGAATTACAGAAACCGAACAGCAAATGGGCAAATCTGTTGATGATTAGGCTGAAACTAAGAATTCTCATGGATGTTTAAACTAAAGTTCCATTGCTGATACTGGTGTCTTCATTGCATACTCCCCCCAGGGAAAAGGTGAAATATTGTATGGGTGTAGGTCGTTTTCCCCAGTGTGGTGTATTTCAAAACAAATTTTTCACCAGATGGTAACTGGGAATGTTAATTCCATTTGAATAAAAGTATTTCTATTCCTTAGAAGGTTTATATCCAAGTCTTTGTACAAGATCAGAGATAATTATTATCATGCTCTGTTCTGGCTTCTTTTTTGAAAAGAAGAGATTTTAAAAGATGTAAAATGCATTTAATCTAAGATACGCTTCTGATCTTGAAGGAATAACAGATTAAAAGGAAAAAAAAAAAAAGCGGGGGGGGCGGAGAGGAGGTTCTTATCTACTGAGAGACTTCCTGGGCTGTTAAAGTCATTGCCTTTATTGCCTCGCTTGTCAGGCTAGTAGTAATTTTGTCCCTGTGTCACTTTTTTACATAAGGCTGAGGGAAGAAGAAATAACTATTGTTGTCGTCTCCTTCTTCCAGTCTGTCTGGAAATACATAATTTCAAGTAATAAACAGAGAGAGTTAAAGTGTCCTTCATTCAAAATAAGCCTGTTATTTACAGAGGTCATTGGCATCTCAAACTTTTTTTAGTATTATTGGTTTTTGGTTTTAAATTTGGAATTTAAGTTGACACCCAAACTGAGAATTTCTCCAGAATGCATGAGACTTCTTTTCTTGGTTCTTCTAAGTTGAACCATTCTGTCTCTTATACGATTCTTATATAAACAGACCTGCGAATAGCTACACTGGGACCTTTGAAAAATCTCTATTCTAATGGCTCAGCAGAGCTAGTACAGCTCTGTCTGGTTTTCCCTAGCAAAAGCGCTGCAAGCAGTTCTTTCAAAAACTTGGCTAGTTTAGAGCTGAAGTTAGTTTGTTAGAAAAAGAAATAAAATGGAAGCATGTGTGCATTTTATGGTGGATTCTTTAAGTTCAAAATAAGCTCCTGTAAAAATCATATCAAAAGGACATGTGCTAATTGACTGCTGAATTGCTTCTCCTTGTCCAGGTAGCGAAGGAGTACATAAGATCAATGAAGGAGAGTAAGAAGTCCAAGGGTCGTCGCCAGCCATTGAGCAAGCTCCCACGCCATCACCCGCTCTTGGTTAAAGACTGCATCAGTGATGATGGTAAGTAAGCCTTGTTTCGCTGGGAAACCGTAGAGAGGGTCTCAGCTTCTGTGGACAGTGTGGGGTATTCCACGAAGTAACTGGCAATAAACAGCAGTCAGCAAGTGACACCTCTGCATCCTAGACAAGGTGCTTATCTCATTTTTTTTGTGCTTGCATCATTAAACTTTTTCTCTCGAATGGTGTTGTCTTTCTTCCCTGTTCCATTCTTTGGAAAATCACAAGTCTGAAAGGAAAATTAAGCCAGTACCAGAGACTGTCGCATAATTGCATCTGCCTTAAACATTCCAGTAATTGATGTAAATATTCATGATTTTAAAAAATAGCCAGAAACATGCTACCAGATTCTTTGGCTGACAGCCTTAGTCTTGATGTAATTTGGAGCGTGTTTTTCTCACCCAATAAGCCTATCTTGTGTCTTGATTAGTAGAAGCTCTTCAAAAGGAGACCAAGTTACTGGCTCCCATCACCCTTCAATTTGATTTCTGGCAGTCTTTCTTTCATCTCCTTTCATAACTTCTTCCCTTATTTAGGTTCATTTGTAAGAAGGGTATCTATAAAAGGACACATAATCACTGGGTTAATGATCTCTTATCGCAGAAGCATCAGAGCAACTAACTCCTGAAGAAGAGGCTGAGGAGACAGAAGCATGGGCCAAGCCACTGAGCCAGCTGTGGCAGAATCGGCCACCAAATTTTGAGGCTGAAAAAGAATACAATCGGACCATGGCTCAGCAGTCTCCTTACTGTGCTGTTTGTATGCTCTTCCAGACGTATCAGGTATGTAGACCAAGCCTGTTAATGTTAGGGTAGAGATAACTGAATAGGTTGCCAGTGTGATGCATGGTTTTAAAAATGTCTTTTTGCATATTGCCAGTTAACAAAAGCTGGATCAGTGTTTCAGCCTCCCCAATGAAGTGTTCCAGGAGAGCACAACTTGGTTGAACCTCAACACACCTGTTCTGGACTGCCTGTGGGCTCTCAGAGGCTTGCTCAGCTGCTTAGCAGAAGCTTTTGTCTTCTGTGGCTTTTGCTCAAACCACAGAATGGAGCTTGAATGTTGCTGGAGCTGACCATAAAAATCTCACTTCTCTTTTCTAGGCTGACACCATCTCTTCTACACTTTCTTCAAAAAACACTTCAAGTCCACTCATAGAACATGGTCTTTGGGGAGCTGGCAAGGAGGAAAACCTTTTACTTAGAACGTTTTGGGGTTGTGTCTGTGGATGGCATAGGTAGAAAGCTGCCTTTGCTTGGAGCGTATCCATATTGACAGTAGCTATGGCATGTGAACGTGTGCTTTAACAAAGTGTGGCTGTAGCAATGCACAGCTTGGGATGGGTTCCAGAACCCCTTCATCATGTTGATTAAATGCTTAGACAGGATTCCCACTTTGAATTTTTTGCTGTACCTAAGCTACCTAATTTTGAGCTAGCTTGAATAGTTGATTGCGTGTTCTACCTGCAACTTAGAGATAGTTTGCCCCTTCCCATATGCTAAGAGTATTTGATTCATATGAGATCACTGTATGATTATGGTGGCTCTAGAAACATGTTAACTGCAGTTTTGGAAATAAAGACCTCACATTTTTGTTGAGGGTTTGTATTGCATATAGTTCCAAATTTCCACAAAAGCCATAGTTTCTGTTCAGTCTTGCTATTTCTTTTTGAGAGTAGGTTCTTGTTAGGACTGGAAATTCTACATAGAAGCTGCATAGTACATGGGGATTTCACTACTGCTGACAGTGTATAAAGTTAATGATTTGAGGACGGTTTAATTCTGTTTACATTTAAAACTCAAAAAAGAAGCTATGAAGCAGAAAACTCTAGGTGCAGGTTTTCAAATGTCTGTCCACACCAGGCAGTGAAGCAGAAAGTCTTCCAGGATTTGAGTTGTGGTTAGGGTCTTTGTTCCAACTTCGGAAAGTCTATAGCAAATCTGGGAACTCACTTCAGTTACTCATTCAAATAAAAAATTGGCACAAAATGCCAGACAAATAATTACTTTTCATTTGTGAAGAAAAGTATCTAGCTGCTTGGAAAAAAAAGTTGTATTTTCTTCAACTTTGGTATAAATTTCCCTTGGTCAATTAGTCTTTTGCTTGATGTGCAACGTACAGTGTAAATCAGTAAGTTTTACAGAATCTGTGAATAAACAAGACTTCTTGAAAACATGTTAATTTCCTTCCAGCTGTGATCCTTACCTGCACTTCTTTTCATACCTGTTGATGCACTGTAGGAGGGACAGTGCAGCTTCATTCTGCTACTGCAATTTTTGCTAATAATATTTGTAAAAGATTAGGCAAACTACTTTTGTGGTGGCCTGTGAGGTACAAAAGATGGTTTGAAAGGCTTTTTAAAGAGAAAGATTCATTTCTATTTAGCTGTTAAGAAGGGTAACTTGAATGGAAGCATATATCTGTAAACTTTACAAGTAATTGCTGTTTGGTTTGACATTGGTTTAGATTAATAAATTACAAAAGATTAGCCTGAAAGTCTGCTGAGCTTGAAGTGGGAAACCACACTTTTAATCTGCTTGTTTCCCAGGAACAAATTAGTTTCAAAGCCCATTAGACCTGTGCAGAACTACACTAGGAAAAAATAATGGGGATTGTAGTAGGACTGTGTGTGATCACAGTCCTCCCATACTGAGGTAGGATAAATGTGCAATGTTGGATAGCGGGTTATGATCCTCTGTATTAGGGGGTGCGGGACAATGCAGCAGAGTTGTTGCCTATAGGGCATGAGGTGGGTTTGATGATTCCATCTCTTCTGTCAGAAGAATGCCATTTGCTGTGTGTCTTGTTGCTTGTTAGAGGGATGCAGTTCAAACCTTACATTTAGCCATTTCAGTAGAAAATAATTTGATTCCGAAGCTGCAGTAGCTGAGGATTTTATAAACTTAAATATAATTTCACCTAACCTACTACCTCTTAAATCCAGTTAAAGAAAGAATGGAGGCGCTGAAAGATTAGTGTATCGAATAATGGGTGAGTAAAGATGATATGAGACAATTTTACCTGTAAAACTTAAATTCCCTATCCATCCCTTACAGGCAGAGTGTGGAGGAAGCAGTCAAAACTCTGGCGTAACTCCAGCTGCCGTGGATGGGAAGATCCGAACCAAACCCCTGATTCCTGAAATGTGCTTTACTACAACTGGCAGTAGCACTGACCTCAATCTTTCAACCCCCTACTTAGAGGAAGATGGAACCAGCGTACTCATCACCTGCAAGAACTGCCACGTCTGTGTTCATGCGAGTGAGTGCATCTAGATTTAACCCTAAACTCTAATGTTCTCCGTAGCAGGCCTGTACATCACAGCAAGCCTCTATTTAATGTACAAATAGACCAAGTTCAGCCCTCATTGAGTGCTATATACTTGACTGCTGGCCATTGAAATACGGAGTTGGGTGCATGGATAAATTCAAATATACAGCATCACCCTGAGGCTCATTGATTTTAATTCCTGCTTTACTTCCGGGCCCTGGGGGAATGGGTCTGAGTTTGGGTAAGCTCTTAAGTGGGATATGTCTGTTCTAGGTTGTTATGGAGTATCCCCTGACAAGGCCACTGAAGACTGGATGTGCTCAAGGTGTACAGAAAATGCCTTAGAAGAGGTAAAGTTTCTCATAAGATTCTCACAGGTGGAAGTCTGGTACATCTGGGAACTTGGATACAAAGTTCATTTCCATAATGTGGTGGTGGTTGTTTTTATTTTTATTCTCTCCTGTGAAAAGAAGGCAATTTAGAGAATATTTAGGAGCGGGTCTCTTGTATTTGGGTGCTTTTTAATTATTGCAAAGCTGCCAAAAATCGCTTGAGTCATAGGGATGGTGTTCTACATGGATGTGGAAATAGCTCCATTGTTTGTCTTAATTATGGTAGCTACTATTTCTAAAAGTAACTTCAGTTAGTAACTAGGGAGGTGTGCACATGTGAAGGCAAGAAGAACTGAATTTCCTCAAAAAGCTATATAGATTCTAGATGAGCAGAATGGGTCAACCTTTCAAATTTTATTGGCTCATGTTTGTTCCACATTCTTTTACACATCCTCAAAGGATATAGGGTATTGCCACAGTAAAAGGAACCCATAACAAACAAATTGAATAAGTCTTCAGTGGTAGGTCGGTTTGCCTTCCACAGACTTGGAGTCTGTATTTGTTGCCATAAAGGCAGTAGCTTTTGAGAGCTAAATGGCTGATCTGTACGAGGTAGTTAGCTCTCTTCTGACAGTGAAACCTTTTTCTTCCTTGGATGTGCATTTTGAGGAGGAAGTTCTGAAGCAAGTGTACTGCTCTGGACTTCACTCTTTCAGCTAATGCTTTCTTCCTTGTGCCAGGACTGCTGTTTGTGTTCATTACGAGGAGGAGCACTGCAGAGAGCCAATGATGACAAGTAAGTGTTCCAGATTTTTTGATCTTAAGGGAGAAGCTCAATTCCTAGGTAGTTGAGGGTAAGCTTTTAAAACCAGTGTCTGCATTTGGTGTAAAGGAGTGACCAGCAACACCTTTTACACTTTGGGTTACTCGGAGGCGGGGGGTAATGTAAAGTGTGTTGATTGTGTTCACATGCAGCAATCATCATCTCTTCAGCTAATACCTCACTCTCATTCTCTTGACAGTAACTGTTAATTGCTTTGTATTTTATAGTGCAGAGGTGTAATGTGCAGAGTTATAATGTACGATATGAGATGAAGGTTCCTGATGAGATGACGTCTCTCGGTACCTTCTCACAGAGGATTTTGATTTCTCCATATAATGTGTGGCAGCAATGAAGACAAAGGGCAAACATAGCTTTAAGTAGCACCACATTTTGAAATTCAATTTTGTGGATGTCATATGGAGCCTCAGCCTCTTGGTCGTGGTCTCAGAACTAATTCAGTAGTGACTGAGCAGTTGCTATGGGTCAGGTTTGTGAAGGAATAAAGCTATCAGGCAGGCTTTTATAATGCAGATATGTAACCAGCACAAGCCACGATAAATTGCCCTCCTGTTAAGCCTGTTAGGGATAGGTAAGAATTATGAAGAAGTCTTGGTTTTGCCTCGCCTGTACCCTATTACTAGCAGTAGGAAGGATGATTATACTGCTAGTTCTCAGTTCTCATTTATCGTGGCAAACTTCAACAGAACTGTATTTACTTAAACCCCAAAGCGTCCTCTGCTAGGCTAATGGTATTAATTTCTTTTTCCCCTCTTCTGTCCTGACAGGTGGGTTCATGTGATGTGTGCTGTAGCTGTACTGGAGGCAAAATTTGTGAACATTGCAGAGCGGAGTCCTGTAGATGTTGGCAAAATCCCCCTGCAACGTTTCAGGCTGGTAAGGATCACCTGTGCTTCACTGTTTGGGTTTTAAAGTGTCTCTCTGGTCTGTTCAAAATGTGGGACACTTTGCTTATCCCTTCAAACCCAAGTTGTCTCCTCTCTAGACTGAACAATTTAATCTGCTCTGTTCTTCGTATGGGAAATATCGACTGTCCCTGTTGCCATTTTTCGAACCTTCCCCTGTTCTGGTATATGTTTATTCAGATGAGGAGCCAGCAAGAGGGCCACAGTTTTCAGTCTGTGGCAAATGGCATTTATGCAGCAGTGTAATGGTAGTACTTGTTTCGTTTGTTATTTTTCTAATCCCTAGTATTTAACTTGCTTTATTGACTACCGTGGAGCCCTGAGGTGCTTCAGGATATGAGGCATTTGTATGATGGGTAAATGCCTTCAGCAAGAAAGCAACTGTACTTAACTCCTCTTAACAGCTTGGTATTGAGGGGGAAATGATTTAAAGTGCTTTGCATATTCTAGTATATTACAGATAACATTCTTTTCCTACAACAGACCCAATTTTACCTGTTAACTTCTGTTGTCTTTACCCATTATTCTAATCTCGATTCGTGTCTTTGTGTAGCTTAATAGCCAAGTGCTGAAAGAGCCTTTCAACTTTTGTAGGCTGATTTAATCCAAGATCTCCAGTTGCTGGCATCCCTGGGTGGCATGCTTTGTTCATATTGAGCTGGTATATTTTTCGTCTATGGAGTTACTTTAAATTCATGAATTATTGCCTTGTCATAAGCTCAAACTGGTAGTCTTCTGCTTCTTTTTGATCAGAGAATGGCAGTGCTCTCAGAGATTAAATGGCACAGTATCAGACTCTTATACCAGTTAGCCCTTTGTGTGGGGTAAAAGCTAGTACCAACCAGTAACCTCTAGTTTCCTGCCCACAGAAATGCATCTTCTGCAAGAAACGAAGAAAGAGAATTGCAGGTTGCTGTGTACAGTGCTCACATGGTCGGTGTCCCACATCCTTTCATGTCAGCTGTGCCCAAGCAGCAGGAGTCATGATGCAGCCTGATGACTGGCCATTTGTGGTCTTCATTACCTGCTTCAGGCATAAGATTCCGTCTCAGGCAGAGGTGAGTAGGTGTGTGATTCCTAGGATTTGAACTGCAGTATTTTGGAGAGACTGAAAAGTTTTAGATTAAGTGATTCTTTTAAAACTTCATTGAAGACTTGGCTCTCTCACAATGTTCAGTGTAATCTAACGGTGTTGGTCTTGGATTCTGATCTCAACCTTGCTGCTTCTCTGAGTGATCTTAGTCAGGTGCTTTATTGTATTTTGCTTTGCAGCCCAGAGGGACTGAGAGCATTACACCCTTCCTGTGGCTGTTGTAATGAGGAGTAATATTGGGGTTTATGCTGTGATACTTAATATGCAGGAGTTAGTGCTGGGACTCCAGCAGGATGCATGAATGTTCATATGTTTTTCATGTTTAAGTCATTGATTAGTTTATAAAGTTCCCATGTGTAGACCCTTTAGCCATCAAACCCACAACAATCTGTTAGAGAATATTTACTGTAGAGGCCTTGCATTGCCCTGAAGAATGAAAGCTTAATTAAAGTAAATTAAGGACAGCAGCATCTAATAGATTAGGCTCTAAGCATTTGAATTGGCAGAGGCAGAACTTTTCTTATGCTGATGATGGCTTGAGTAGAGTTACTCACCTGAGTGAAAATATTTTGCTTCCTTGTCTGCCAGCACTGGAGCTATGTCCTCAACATGTTGTTTATTGAGTCATTGTGTAAAACTTGATTATTTTTTTTTAATTTTTTTTTTTTCTCTTCTCAGCGAGCTAAAGCTGCACTCCAGGATCTGTCACCTGGACAGATAGTTATCAGCAAGCACAAGAATGGTCGCTTCTATCAATGTGAAGTGGTCAGCCTTGCGAAGGAGACTTTCTATGAGGTCAACTTTGATGATGGTTCCTTCAGTGATAACCTGTATCCAGAAGACATTGTGGTATGTTATGCAGTGGGAGTCTGGCTCCGGTAGAGGGCACATGATGCGAGTCAGTTCTTGCTGCTGCAGAGCAGACACACCAGGGATTTGGTAATTGTTCCAACCCTAGGTCATGTTGTGGCTGAGATGTGTTGCAAGATGGCCTTAGGGCTGTTACGTGAGACTGACTTAGCTGAGGGCACACAGGAACAGGTGTAACAGGGAGCACAGCTAACCTTTGGCTGTTCAGCAGTGGTAGGTCTGAAAGAAAACTTGCTGATTCTTGCATACCATTCCTGCATGAAGTACTTTGAAGTTGGGCCCACTGTTGGGATTTAAATACAGATGACATAGATGGATGTCTCTCAGCCTGGTTCTCCATCCCTAAAATGGAGTAGTTGTTGGGGTGGTGTGTGACATGACTGGGATGGACTCCCAGTGGTTTGCTGGATCTTCACAAAAGGAAGCTGCTTACCCTTCTCCTTGTCTCTCCCACCTTCTTCCTTAATGCTGTAGAGTCGAGACTGTCTTCAGTTAGGTCCCCCTGCTGAAGGGGAAGTTGTGCAGGTGAGATGGACAGATGGACAAGTTTATGGAGCCAAGTTTGTCGCATCACATGCCATCCAGATGTACCAGGTACAGAACTGTTGTCTGAAAAGTTATCATTCCTAACAAGCTGATCATATTAACAGGGCTGTTCTTAAAGCCAGCAGAGCTATAGGGGAGTCATGCTTAAACACTTCAGGGGAAGTTACTTGGAGTTCTCAGCAATGCCAGATGCTGGTAACAGTTGCTGGAGTTAAGAGCAAAGTGATTGCTTACAGCTCTGCTTGTGTCTGGCTACCTGCTTGTAAGTGTCAGCTTCTGAAAAATTGCTGGTCTGCAATTCCTCAGGAATGGAGTCTGCTGTAGATTAAACTACTTAAAATAAGTTTAGTTTTGCTTTTCTCTGCTTAGTGAGAGTACGTCGTGCCTTGCACACTTCCAAGGGGATGGGTGTTCAGGTCGTGTTAAAGTGACCGGCCAGACTGTCTTGTCAGGTGATACAGGAATATCCCAAACCTGCTGGCCTGCTTTTACTGTCATGGGATTGGTGAAGGATTGGTTAAACTCTGTTCATACATGTATATGTATCTTGTAAAATACAAGTGGTAGAAGATTATTTCATGAGAGAGGCCTCTGTGAGAAGGAGAAGGCAAAGTTCTAGGTAGCTGTGGGAGGGTTCTAACTTCTGAGACTTCTGGAAGGACAACTTCTGTTTTTCCTCTAGGTGGAATTTGAAGATGGGTCACAGCTGATGGTGAAAAGGGATGATGTGTATACTCTTGACGAGGAGCTTCCTAAGAGAGTGAAGTCAAGGCTGGTAGGTCAACAGGGTGCAAACTTCTACTGTAGAAGCTCTTTTAACTTAATTTGTTCTTGAACAGCAAGCTGAGTGCATGGCAGCAAAAGATTGCAATCTGATGCTGTCCTCAGTTGTTGCAAAGCTTGGTGATTGATCGGGCTACAAAAGCAAAGTTCTATCTTGCTCTGGAGAGACTTTAATTCTCCTTCTGCAGAGATGGAAGTTTATAGCACAGAGTCACTGCTTGGGACAGCAGGTTAATATCCTTTCATAAGCTTCATTTTCTATTCCAATTGCAAGCAATGGCCAAGTTCCTTCACTTACCCTCTGTTCTGGGAAGCTCTCAGTAGGGTGGCATCAAGAGAGTTGGCCATTTTAAAAAATTGTAAAATGATTCAGGTGGGATCTCTGCAGGTCTCTGCTCCAGACCCCTGTTCCAAGCAGGGGCAACTTTGAAGTCAGACCAGTTACTCAGGGCTTTCTCCAGTCAAGTTTTGACGATCTCCAAGAATGAAGATCCCACAGCCCCTTTGGGTCCCTGTTCTGTTGCTTTATTGCTTCCTGCTATAAAAAACATAACTATGGGCAGCATGCAGTAGCGTATCCTGCTTTAGAGCATGATCGTGCACAGCCTAATGCAGACCCTCTTGGCAGGCACACAGGATGTTAGAGGTCTAAGAAAGAATGTCATAGCTGAATCCTGTGACCAGGTGTTTAAACGTTGCTACTCCATAAGGCACAAAATGTACTAGACTGCTTGAAAGTTGAAACAGATGAACATATTTATTCCTTTAAGAAAGTAATTGTGAACTTAAATTAGCTACCCAGTTAAATTTGAAACCTGTGATTCTTTGGATCTCTGATAACGCATCACTTAAATTTATTCCCAGACTTTCAAATCCAGTATCTGAGATATTTTTCTTCTTGTGTTTGGTCAGTTTTTGAAGAGGTCTGAACGTTCCTAAGTGTCCTGACTTGGTTCTTTCTTACATGCAGTGGGAGGATGTGGAGGCAGGGATTTGATCTGTGTTCTAGTGACTAATTCTGGTTTTTCCCTTAGTCCATAGCGTCAGATATGCGCTTCACAGAGATCTTCGCAGAGAAGGAGGTCAGACAAGAGAGGAAGAGACAGAGAGTGATCAATTCACGCTACCGTGAAGATTACATTGAACCTGCGTTGTACCGGGCCATCATGGAGTAAGCGCTGCCTGTGGCAGAGGGTGAAGATGCCCACCTCCCCCAAGGATTTAAATGCTCCAGTACAACAGGCCATATTTGGATGCTTCGAATCCAGGGTTTTTTTGTTTTGTTTTTTAAGGAAGCTAAAAAGCTGATGCTCTGCAGTAGCTGAAAGGCAGCTGTTGGATAGTGAAACAGATCCCATTTGCTGAAGCTGATGCCTGCAGACTCCTGGTCTGAAGTTGGGTCCTTACTGAATAAGCCAGCTTGGGGGTGTTGCTTTCATCTCATCGAGCAGTCTTGCTTTTTTATCAGAGACAATTTTGACAGGTGGCAAACTCTTTTGGGAGTTGTAGCCAGGAATCTTGGCAGCTGCAGAATAGTACATTCTGTTGTTTTAATTGAATAATATTCCTGATTTTGGGAGTCTCCCTGGTGACCACACCTGGGCTTTAGCAGGCAGTATTACTGGTGCTTGAAATTGAACCTTTTTTTTTTTTATATATTTATATCCATCTTTTTGTCGCAAGCAGCTTCAGTCTCTTGTTTCTCAGCACCTCCTTTCTGAGGGTTGAGCTGTAGGCTGTTCAGATCCAAGCAGACAGGAGGTGCTTGTGTGAACAGGTGAAATGTGAAATTGAATCCTATAGGACAAATTATTTAACCCTCCATTTAATATTTTTTGTTCTGATACTTGTTTTGGCTTAATCAGAAGTTTAACTGTAATAGTACGTGCCTCAGAATCAGTGAAATCTGTCTGAGCCCTGCACAGTGCAGCCTTCTAACAAGAATAAGAATTCAGCTCCCAATACACTTTCAGCTCCCAAAGAGTTTCTTTTGAGTTTCTCCCCACCCCCTCTAAGGCAATAATGACCAAAGGGACAGAGTCCTAACTCTCCCTTCTTGAAATCCAAGCATCACAGTATTGGGGATAACAGGGCAGCGGTGTCTTGAAGCAGTGCAGTACCTCTTCTGTGACAACACTGCCTGTCACGTGGCCGCAGGCTTTTGCTTACAGCAGCTAATATTGGGTCTGAGACAGATAAAGCATGCACTGAACTGTATGTATTACTGAAAGGCTGCGCAGTGCTCTTCTGAAGCAGGAGTGCTGCTCTGGTGCTGTCTGGCAAAGGTTTCCGCAGCATTTTTATGGAGTATTAGTAGGGCATATCTCAGTTGTGTTGGAAGGACCTCGGAAACCCAGCAATAGGAAGCTGAGTTAAGCTGGGTAGTAGGTGTTCCTGGAAGATGTGCCGACTTGCTCCTAGTAATTTAAGCATTAACACACCACAGTAGGAGCTGTGTAAATATGTGTTCCTTTCCCATTCTGTAGGAAAGGGATTTTAGGCTGTGGAGCAGATTGGCTGCCTTCTTTTTGCATGGAATGATGGGGTGACTTTCCTGCTGGAGAAAATTATGGTTACATATTCTCCAGAAGAAGTTCAAGAGGAGAATTTTCTAGTGAAACAGACCTAATGCATCCCTGCTTCTATAGGGACATGGCAATGTGTCTGCAAAGTCTGGATTTGTAACTTTTTTTCCTTTTGTTACATAGGAACGCTATAAACCAAACTCTCCTGAAACCCCGGTGCATCGATTTGTGATTAGCAATAAAATGTAGTATTGTGTAGTGATACAACTCTTGATCAGAAAAGAAATAAACTACAACTTTTATAAAGAAAATCTTACTTATCCCTACATTTTTATAGGGTCAGGAGGCTGATATGAGTAGCAAAGATTTGCACAACTGCTGTTTTGCATAGAGGTATTCTGGCCCATTTTTGTGGTGGAATACATTATTCATCAGTATTGGAAGGATTAAACAGATTCTGAAAGGAGATAGTGGCTTTCCTTTGGGCTTTGGTTTGTTGTTTTGTTTTGTTTTTTGCATGTCTAAAACTCCTGGTCTCAGGGTATTAAATTGCTTTCTGATGAATGGGATAGTTGGCTTGATAAAAATTGGGATGTGTTAAGACCGGAGTCTAGTAGCTGCAGGTACTCTGGTCTAGGCAATAGGAACAAAATTGCACTTTGATTTGAGGCTTGTACGTAAGCCGCTCGGAAGTGAGGTGCCGTGAGAAAGCATGGAAAAGAGCTGGCAGGGCCTTAACAAACTTGCCTCTGTTGTGTCAGCGTATCTTAATATTTGGTATTAACTTCTCATAGACTGAACACTACCTGGGTATTACTCAAAAACATATTCTTCATATCATCTGCCATTCTCCCTACAGAGAAAAGGTGCCTGTGTTCAGGCTTTCTTCCCAAACCGCCAGATAACTTAAATGCACCTTTTAGGTGCCACGTGCTACCTGTGCTGCAAACACCTGGCTCAACAGCTTCATCCTAAAATGATGACCTAGTACAGAACAGCTGCATTTGTTTGAATTGGTGGTGTTCAACTGCAGCAGGTTTTGCCACCCACCTCTAACAGTACTGACTGACTTTCGAGAGATCTTATGCTTAGTATTTGTTCTGGAAGAGGAGTTTTGTTACGCTACATTTTCTGCAGGCTCCAGATTTGCTCTTGTCAGTTGGCTGCACTGTGTCGGAAACCGCTGCCATTGTGCACTCTGAGACAAAGGGCCTTCCCAATTTTTCCATCAGTTCTCGTGCTGCATCGTTCAAATGTGAGCGTGCTTTACCTACTGCAGTGATTGAACTGCATTTTGGCTTCTCTCCATGAACTTTGAATTGGTGACCCTGATGTTTGAGGAGTTTATATTATTTAACTTTGCAAAAATAATTGGTTTTATGGCTTGAAGGTAGCAATAAAAGCTCTTTACAGAGCAGCTGTCTTAAAGGTACATATGCTTTCAGTTACCTGTACTTTGGTTTTGATTGATAATAATTTTCTCCAGTGGTTTGGTTTTGGAATTGTATTTATCCCTGTTACAGCATCATTCCAGTGAGGGCAAGGTGCTGCCAGAGTATCAACTAGGCGGGTGCTTCTTGAATGTGTTCAGTAGGAAATCACGCTTAATATGCCCCACGGGAGCTCTGATGACCCTGCATTAGGTCCATTGCATGTGATGCTGCAGGCAGTAGACCTCCTTACTTCACTTTTCATGAAGCTTCCATCTGTGACTGGTTCAGGTTGGACCCATAAAAAGTGTTTTTAGTATAAATAGTGGCTTGCCCTTAATTCAAGGATGAGCTTGCCAAGTCAGTGATTACTTTTTATAAGGTTTAAAAAGGTGACCGTGTTCTTTGTAAAGCACCTGATTGCAATTATGTTTCTGCTCATGGCCGGACTTCTAGGAGAGCTCTTTCTCCATCAGCAGACCCCAGAGGAAGTACCGTCGGTAGTAGGACCCATTCTCCTTTCCCCTTCTCTCTCTTCCCAGTGTTTTGAGCTGGGTTGAACTGATTCTGCACTGTTTGAGGAGCATAGCCACATATCCCAAGGCTTCCAATGCATCTCTGTTCTTCCATTCTCTGACTGGGCTCCTGTTGTCTGACATGTCTGCAGTTGTGCTTGTTTTTTTAATGCAAACATGGGATGAAATCAAGACTCTGGTAGCCTGTATGTTGTTTTCAATTTGATCAAGTAATAAATCTAATTTCAAAATGGACAATCTGTAGACTAATTTAAGAACTAAAGCAGTGTAACTTGGAAATTCTCATCATGCTTCTGGCCTTTGTGTTAGCATTATTCCTTTCTAATACTCATCTCCTTAGAGCTTACCTAGTGAGTTCTTGGGTGTCTTTGAGACACTAAGCAGAGTTCTGTTATTTAGGGACTCAGTCCAGCGTGGTTGTTCAACAACACAGGCTCGTCCCTCCTCATTGAAGTACAGACCTAAGGGATCTGCAGTAAGAGCTGAGTTGCCTTAGGCTCCCTCTGCAGCTGAGAGTGGCAGCACCAGAAGAGGAATCATCAGAAAATCTTACTCAGGTGCAGAGTCAGACACCTCTGTTCTTCACTTCAGCGTTGACTCTTGTATTTCACAGTGCTGGTTAAGACTTGCTGAACTGGCAGTGAGGGAAAGGAGATTCTTCTACCTTAGCTCAGGGATTTTTGTCACCGATACACCGAGTGACCTTGAGTAAATTGCTTATTCATTGTATTATTACTTCAGCCCCTGTCTTTGGAGCCTAAAGTGCCAGGCGTTCCTGGAGCCAGCTTTTATAGTTGGGGAAAATGTTAATATCTCCTTTTCCCTGGCAAACTTGTAGGCATTGCACAGAACATTTATGTGTGTGCACTTAAGTTAGTGTAAAGTGTGCAGTATTTTAGGTTCAACATGAACAACGTGTGGTATTGCTAAAAGTCAAAATAAGCCTTTTCCCTCGTTTCCCATAATCATTCTTCATTTCTTTGCATTGCTGTTAGAGCTGTTCAGCAGCTTTAGATTTCTCCCTCAGATGAGCAAAGAGTGCAATGCTTCAGGTGGGGCAAGTATGGTGTTGGTTCCAGTAATGAGCATAGCTGAGGTTGTGTATCAGTAGTTTCCTTTGACCTCACCAGAATGGTCTACAGAGGAATGGGAAACATTCAACTGATTGCTATCTTTTGAGGAACCCCTGGCAGATCCATGGAGAAACATTGCCCCAGCCTCCTCGCTGCAGCGTGAGTAATGTGACAGTGCTGAAGGCAAAACTGTTCTGACAGCACCTAGGAAAGGAGGGGAATGTGTACCAGGGATGGTGCAAGAAAAAGACCAGAATCACGTAGTATGTGTGTTAATTTCTAGACAAAACTGAGTGAAGGTAGGGGAGCCTGAAAAGAGGTGTCCTTGGCCTGTAATTCTGTGCTTAAGGAAAGTTCTCACTTTTATGAGTGGTCTCAGGGGCTGTGAACACCTTCAGTACACAATGCAAGAGAGAAATGAAATGGGTCTTCTGTGTAGGCTCATCCGCCTTGGCTGGGGGAGTTCGTCTGGTGGGAGTCACTGCCTGTGTACCTCATGTGGGCCCCTCATGCTGCGAGGGGACCCAGCACCCCAGGAATTGGGATGCTGTCATCTTTATCCACACTGCTGGCTGAAGGTAGAGCTGCCTCCTCGTGGGCTGTAGGCAAGGTGGGTGGCTGGTGTGGTGGGATGTTTCCAAGCCCAGGCTGAACCCAGTTTCCAGACCCCCATCCATATGGAGTTAGGAGAAACCTGTCTTTCCAGCTCAGGAACTTGTACCAGCCAGTTTCATGTCCAAGCAGTACCTGTGACCAGACTGGGATATGTTGCTTACAAGTGTGCTGTAGACCAAAGTGAACTACTTCAAGAAGTATAACGAATCAAGTCCACAGTTGCTGAATTTTAAGGAGGCAGGGGGCATATTCTGGACCTCCAGAGAAGCTTCAGACATGGGGATCAGATGGTTGTGAATGTGAGTTGATGTTAATTAACATGCTTGGACCCTCAGTTCCTTAAGAGCTGCTGCTTCTCTTCAATACAGTATCTCTGCACCCTTTGGGTTAATTTTCCTGCCCATCCTTGCAAACGGGTTAGTTCAAACTTCATTACCTACAGCCAGAAGGGTTAAAAAAAGAAAAAAAGAAGAAACTTGGTGTCTGCCACCATCCTGGGTGTGGGTCATGGTGTGTCTGGGTGTGGGTGGTGGGTGCTGTCGGGCTGCAGGGTGCACGTGCAGGGAAGACGGTAACTTTAACTTGCAGCCAGTTCTGTCAAAAACAGGAGTGTGGTGTGGTGCTGGTGTGCGGTTCTGGTCTGCTGCTGCTGCTGGAGAGCGGGGACCGTTCTGCTGGGAGCAGGGAGATGGGAGATGGGAAGCAGCCACACGGAAGGGTTTAGCAGCCCATCTGGTTGGAGCTGCGGTCACCTGTGGTGGGTGGCTGCCCAGGCTGCTTGCCTCCCCAGGAGGGACACAGTTTTTGCCTGTCCAGGCCCAGCAGAGCCAAGGCAGGATGAAGGGAGCAGTTGTGTTGGCAGCCACAGAAGGGTCTGTCCTGAGTCCTCTCTGACTTTCCCGTTTCCAGCTGGATAGATGTTTCCAAACACCATTGAACAGCTGGTGTCTGCAGAGACTGACGGGGAGCTGATGCTCTTATTCTGCCTTTCTCCTGAGAGTGGGGAGGTAACGTGTGGCGGTGTACTTGGACCTCCCACCACTCTTGCAGTGGGGCTGGGGCCAGCCCTGATTTTTCTCCATGATTTGGAGGTGAAGGCTCCTCTTGGATCCCTGTGGGAGCAGGGGTCTGCAGCGGGGAGGCCCCAGCGTGGGCCCTTCAGTGCTGTGCGGAGCCTGGCAGGGGGAAAGGGACAGAAAAAACAGACCTTGGCTCTTCTCCCTCCCCAGCCGGAGCGGCTGAGGGGCTGCCAAGCGCTGTGCGGCCGGGAGAAGAAAGACGGCGTTCATGAGAGCTGCGCAGCTCCGAGCTGCTGGGCTGGGAGCCAGGCACGTCAGCACCTGATGGTCCAGCTTGAGGAAGGGCTTCTTGCTCCACTCGTTCTCCAGCTAAGCCCAGGGCTTCTCCAGATGAGCTGTCCCAGCATAGCGAGCTCTTTCCTGCCCCACTGCCCTGCCTTTTCTGGGCTGGGTTCTTCCTGCATGGAGGTGCCCAGGGTCCCTCCTGCCTGCCTGTGTCCCCCAGCCCCCATCAGTTTGTGGGGACCTGGATCAGTCCCTCACCCAGCTGTGCAGACTCTGCAAACAAGCGGTCTCACCATGTGCTGGCCAAGCTGAGGCTGTGCAGATGGATCCCAGAGAGAGGTGCAGGGCCAGTCCATGGGGTCAATCCCTGGGGGCTGGGCTGTCCTCCCCTCCCACAGCAGATCTCCCCCTCTTCTCCAGGCAGCCTGGAGCACCTCAGTCCTTCCTCTAGGAGCTGCTGGATAGAAGAGCCCTTGTGCAGCCGTTTTGGGGAGGTGCCTGGTACCTGCTGGGGGGACTTTCCACCTCCCAGTGAGTGGATGTCTATGGCTGGGCCCTTCCCGGTGCCTCAGAGGTGCCTCACCCCTTTCCCAGTACAACCTGTCCCACAACCCGACAAGCAGGTGAGATTGCTCAGGGCTCTGCCCCCAGGTATGGCTCCACCAAGGATCCCGGTGCAGGGAGCAGTGAGACAGGTCAGTGCCTGGAGCTTGTCCCTCTGGGAGGTGCCACAGAGTGAGTGTGGCCTTGGCTCTGGGTCACCAGCCCAGGAGAGGTTCAGCTGTGGTGGCGTTGCCCTGTTCTCCGGGCTCTTGGCAGAAGTGCAACACAGGGTGGAGGCGAGTAGGTGGCACTTCAGGTTTGAGTTCAAGGATGCTTGTGACCTCCCGGGGGCACCATCTGGGCTGGGATGAAATCAGTGCGGCTTAGCTGTGGTCTGGAGCAGCAGGCAGTTCCTCTTGGACAGCACAGCACCAGGAGACATCAGGTGGAGGGAGCGGGGCTTGTGGCTCAGGGCAGGGAGCAGTCACACTGCCTGTGGGCTGGACTAGGTGTTTGTAGGAGGTCTTCTAGCACCTGGCCAGCAGCGGTGATGGTGGTGTTGGCTACAATGTGCCCTTCAGCTGGTATCCTGGAGGCCAGAGGATCTTGCTAGAGATGTTTCTGCGTACCGCCAGGAGGGATGCTGCAGCAGAGGGCCGGGCTGCCCTGAGCCGCCTTCTTCCACAGTCCTGCAGCCACTTGTGAGCTGGCAGAGGGCCCATGTGGGTGCTGATGGGCTCCATGCACCCCAGCAGTTATGCACAGACGCAGCGAATACAGAGGGTGCTTCAGGTCTCGTGGCTGAAAGCATGTGGAGTGCATCCCGAAGGCAAGTGCATCCCGAAGGCAAGTGAGCAGGGGCTCATGCACTGGAGAGGACTGTGGGATGCTGGGCTGGACGGTAAGGTCTTGCGCTCCATGTGCTGTTGCTTTGGGAGGAGGGTGGACAGGTATTTTGCTGACCAGCTCTGGAGCAAGAGAGAGGAGATGCCTACAGAGGAATGACACAGCTGCTTGTGGGACTGGGGTGCAAGGAGAGCTTGGATGGCAGCTGGCAGAGCAGCTGGGTGGGAACTTGTCAGCCCCTGCGTGATTCCGTGCTCCTAGCCCACGTGTAGGGCTGGACCCTGAAGGAGATTCTTGCCTGTTGCAAAGGCAGTGCTGTAGGGCCAGTGTTTACCCTGCCATGGTGTGCTCTGCCCTGAACATGGGCTCCTTTTGGGCAGCAGCTTTCCTGGGAA
The DNA here is from genome assembly GCA_013399435.1 of Arenaria interpres. NCBI lineage: Eukaryota > Metazoa > Chordata > Aves > Charadriiformes > Scolopacidae > Arenaria > Arenaria interpres. The sequence goes on along the minus strand of VXAK01001735.1, from coordinate 67,720 downwards.
CACCCGGGTGGTAGGGGACCAGCCTGGGGATGGGTTGATAAACCTGCCCCTGGATGTGTCGGGCAGCTCTGATGGGGCTGTGCTTGCCTTCCCAAAGCAGCCTTTCCTCCTGCCCTGCCCTGCTAGCATCCCCAGGGCAAGGCACGGGCTCTGCCTGCCGGCCATGAGTCTGTGTCAGAGCCAGAGTCTCTGCTTGGGGCTGGATGCATGCCCTCATCCTGTGAGCGATTCCTACAAGAGCCGGCGCATCCCTCCTGGCTCCTCCAGCAGCATCTCTGCTCCTCTTCCCACTCAGTTGGGTTCATTGGGTGGATGATCACCCGAGGCTCAGCGGCAGTGCTCACTGTCAGCCCCTGGGATGTACAGGGATGGGAAGGGAGGAGCTGACGGCTTTACCCTTTGCCAAGGTGTTGCAGGGCGCAGGGCCAGCCCTCTTCCCAGATGGGCTGCAAATTCAGCTGTGCTCTTCTCCTTCTCTGTCTTTTCCCGTGGGCTGAGGGCTGAGCCTGACTTCCTCCTCCTGCTGCTGCTGCTCTGGCAGCTTGCCCTCCTGCTCCCTGTCCCACTCTGCTTGCACCCACACTGCCCTCCGTTTGGCTGCCTGGGTGCGCTTTTGACTTGACACAGGGTACCTGGGCATCACCCCCTTTCATCATTGAAGGTGGTTCATGGCAGCAGGCTCTGGAAACCCCTGTTCCCCTTCTTCCCTGCCCTGCTCCGTCCTGTGCACCCAGGAGGGATGATCCCTGTGAAGCTGCCTGTCTGCCCTGGCCAGGACAGCCCCAGTGTGATGCTGTGCCTGGCCAGGATGCTCTGTGCCAAGCACTGTCCCGGGCGCACCTCTGCCGTGGGGATTACCAAGGCACAGCACAGGTTCCCAATACTCTGTGCTGGTGCGGGGCAGAGGAGCTGGCAGGGACCAGCCATTTCCATCTGCATAACAGAGACTGTAGCACAACCACCATCAGCCCACTCACAGGATATTTTTAGGCCTGGCTGTGCTGATGACGGAGAGATGACAGGCTCGCTCCACATCCGGACCACAGGATGCCTCTCCCACCAGCAGCTGCCCAGTGCCATGGGAGGAGGAAAAGGACAGAAGTATCTGCACAGATGCTGCTGTGGGATTGAAGTGTAGGCAGCAACACCCTTGCATGTGGTCACTTGCTGTCACAGAAATGGGGAGCCCCTTCAGCTGTGGAGCTTTTTTTTTTTTCCTGCAGGCCCCGAGGCTCAGGAAAGCATTATGGGGAAAGGGATCCAAAAAATTCCCTTTTGGGCAGAGCCCTGGGTGGGGATGCAGTTGGTGGAGAGGAAAGAGTGGTGTGATGCTGGAGGATAGGAGGTCTGAGGCAGGAGGCTGTCCTCCTTGGCCCGGCTTGTCTGCAGCTGGTCCCCCAGCACTGCTGGGGATGCCTGGCATGAAGAGGGTGCCTGGTGCTCTGGGCACACGTGGTGACACAACACTGCTGGGAGGTGACAGTGCCAAGCCATGACTGTGTCCTGGGTGCTGGCAGAGGGGGGAAGACCCAAAGGTCCCAGCAGTGCCAGGATCTATGGCTGGGTTAGAAGGGAGCTGAGCTGGGTCAGGCTCCTCTGCCCAGCTTCACACCAGGGCTCACACGCCAACCCAGATGGGCTGTACCTGCTGCACTCTGAACACAGGACCTGTCTGGGTGGTTGCACAAATCAGCGGTGCTAATCTACCCCATCCACCAAGAACCAGTCTGTCAAGGAGGATGTCATTGGTACCAGCAGCTGGCTGTGGTGAGCTTTCTCAGTCCCTGTGTTGGAAAGATCAGAATCTTCCTCCCCTGCGTGCTGAGCCCTGGAAAGCTCCATCTCTAGGCAGCCACCTCTGCCCTGGCCCTGTGGACCTGCCAGCCTCCTCCAGTGTAGCAGTGGTTCAGGTGATGGCCGCAGACATTCCAGACTCCCTCCTCTGAGCACAGGGAGCCGGTTTCTAAGGGGCAGCAGGCTGGGGAAGCTTTGCTCTGTCCCTGTGCGCTTGTGGCTGGGCTGGGTGGGCTGGATCTGCCTCTGAGCTCAGCACGTGGGAAAGGAGGGACCTGCTGGCTTGGCTGCTCCCCAGCGGCTGCTGGGTCGGGGCAGAGTCCTCCATGGCTGGCAGCTCTGTGTGTATGCTGTTTAGGACCCCTCTTGCCACAAGAGGATCCAGTGTCCCCCAGTCCTGTTCTCCCCATACACACCGCCATGGGATTGTGTGAATGCTGGTGATGTATTGGGAGGGGTTCGCACCCCCTCTGTCGGTCCCCTGCCTGGGGCTGGCAGCTGCCTTCTCCTGGCTGCTGTTAGCCCAGGTCCTGCCAGCAAACACAGCACCCGCAGGCGCTTCCCCCTGGTTGTGTGAACTCCTTGTGATGCAAAGCGGCTGCAAGAAGGCACAGGTTGTCACAAATGCTGACTCTCCCAAACACGGTGTGCTCACGCCCCGCAGCCGGACCTCCAAACCTTGGCCACATCCTGCAGCGCAGGGGTTAGCACGCTGCAAACCCAGCTACGCCTCCCCCACCAGCCCTGCTCTCCCCTATGGCCCACCCCACGCTGTGGGGCTCCTCTCCTTCCTTCCCTTTCCTGCCTCAGCACCCAGGAGCAAGGTAGACACTGGGATATGTCGAGGCCACCTCAGCTGGGTCCCTGCCAGGCCAGTGCCCTGTGCCAGGCAGCCACTCTTGCGCCCACGGGTGAAGCACCTGCACCGGCAGCTCCAGCACCTACTCCCACCACCTTCCTGGAGACTGGCAGGATTTGTGCAAAGTCATTGAGTCGTCTGGCACTTTCCTTTTCCTTCCACTGCCTCTCCTCGCCCCCCGCCATCACTGCTGCCATTCCATCTCCTTGGTCCCTTCCCCGAGCATTGTGCTTGTCCCACTCTTGGTTGAGCCACAAAGAGCATCTTCGCTCTGAGAACGTGGCCGTGCAGCCTGGGAGGTTTTGATGTCCCTCAGTGCATCGCAGAGAAGGGGGCACTCACCCACACAGAGGGTACAGCCTGCAGCTCTGCAGAGAAGACGTGACCTGGGAGCTGCTTTTCACAGGCCAACGGTCCTGCAGCACAACCTGCTGTGTTGCAAAATCAATGTTACCAGTTCTGCCCCA
>VXAK01001735.1:37622-56052 GCA_013399435.1 Arenaria interpres | reverse complement strand
GCCGTCTCCGCCTTCAGGGCAGCGCATCTTCTCGCTCTCGCCGGGACCTGCGCTGCCCCCGGCCGGGCTCCTGCGGGCCCCTCTGTCCCTGGGACGCCCCCGGGCAGCCCCTGGGTTTGCTTTGTGGCGAGTCTGGGCTTTCCTGCGCTGGCCAGGCCTCCTCGGCCGTGCCGGTTGTGGGACGGATTCCCTGAAGCGTAAGCGCGAAGGGGGAGTTGGGCTGGTGCCCTGTCACCGCGTCGCGGTGACCTCCCGCCGCTCCGGAACGGCGTTTGCCTTGTGAGGGGAAAAAAGAAAAAGAAAAAAGGCAGCTGCTTAGGGTGGTGGTTCCTATGTCCCTGATGCGGCTCGGCTCACTGGTGTGCTTTACCTTGCGGAGAGCGCGGTCTCGGGTCTGTGCGTTCTGGTGGGCGTGGGGTTGTGCGTTTTGGAAGGATGGCTGTCGGGATGAAGGTGGCTCCAACCTCAACCTGGTTTTCTCGTCTCAGGTCATGTAGAAGAGCAGATTTAATGTGAAGATGGGACTGTTGGTGTTTATGCGTAACCTGCTGCTAGCCCTCTGCCTGTTTCTGGTACTGGGATTTCTGTACTATTCTGCTTGGAAGCTGCACCTTCTCAGATGGGAGGATTCAAGTAAGTATGAGCACCGTGTAACTGTTTCTGGGCTCCCTAAAATGTCTGTTAAATAGTTGTACTAGTACTGAGGAGGTTCTGATTTAGTAGTATTAGGAGGATGTGATTAAGCCCAATCAAATGCTGGAGCTTTTAGTATACTTAAGGGGTTGAATTTGTGATTACCTAATGCTCTTTATGGCTTTACTTTTATTACTGGGTACAGAAGCAAGTTCACGCTCTATAAATCTAGTATTAGAGCCTTCAGTTCTTAGAGTATTCTGTGTTAGTTTATGATTCCTAATTGTCAAAATAAAGAGTTTGTGTGCTGAGGTTTTGTTCCGTGAATCTTTCTGTACGTTTTAAAGTATCTAAGACAAGGTTTTTTTTTTCTCTAGTTGATTCTGATTTCTTTCTATAATCATATATACTGGTTATCTCATCATCTTACTTTGTCCTTCAGAAATCCTCATCTTCCATTTGTCTTCCGTGTTATTATCTGCCAACTATCTGTCACCTAAAATGATGTGTCTCAACCGTTTTAAGTCCAAAGAGGCATCTGACCTCATTGAATACAATCTGAGGGTTGTACTGTGCATTAATGCCATAGGAGGTTTTAATTGCAATGAGATATAAATTAGGCTGAGTTTTGATTGCTCAGTTACTGCTCTTATTTTTTAGTTGTGTTGTTTCCTTTCTTGCTTGCATGTGAGAATTTTATATGGAAAATAGAAAAACAAGAAAATAATTTCCTCCTCTCCCACTCGTGCCCAAAACACAAGCCAGCCTTTTTTGCAGCTGTTCCACAGGCTGTTTCAGATGTCTCGCAGCCGACCGTTGCTCCGTGGATCAACGGCTGAGAAACACTGATCCAGAAGGATTGTTTGTCTGTCTGACAAAAAGCCATCGGTCAAATTCCATCTTCTCTGTGTTGCATTTCTGTGCATGCTGCTGGAGGTTTCTACTGCAATGCTTATTAAACTTAAGACTTTTCTACCTCTACATGCTCCATATCTGTTGTTATGTGGTCTAAGAAGTTTTGCCTGACAGACTATGACTTGGATATGACATTTGCACTGATGCAGTGTTTTTGACAGGAGGACTGCTAAGGTGTCTTGTACTAGAACAGGTATTGAAAGACCGAATTTGTAACAGGAGGTGCACAGCGTCTTTCTGAGCAGGGATTGTTTCTTCAGGCTTCTTAATTTCAAAAATCCTGATTGTGACCTTCTGAAAACTAACACTTTTGTGGATGAGGTATAGAAAATCTTTTCAGCATGAAAAGAAGTAAAGAATGTAGTTAAAAGAACAGTTTTGCCTTACCTGCTACCACATGATGGTCTGTTACGAAATTATACCTCCTGCCATCCATTGCTTCCTTCATACCCCGAGAAGTTGTGTTCAGACTTCCCAAGGCCTGAAAAAAGTCATTCAGGCCACAGCTTGTATGAGAGCTTTGTTAAATGTGGAGGAGAAGCTTTGTGTTTATGTGCCATATACCAAGGTGCTGGGGTGGGTTCTAGATTTCTTCAGATTTTGCCTCTTTGGAATTTGTGCCTTTTAGTTTAGTGTGCCATTGGTTTTTTTACACCATGTCAGTTCCTGGGGAGTTTTAGTGTAACTGTGCTTTGCAATGTAGTGTTGCAAGGCTATATGCAAATATTGTGGATTTCTATAACCATCTCTTAACCAGAAAGATGACTTTTAAGTTGGAGGCTAGTTAGAATGATTTCTGTTGAGCGTACTGTCTGCTTTTGGGTACTCAGGATGTTCTGATAGGAGCACCATGAGGTGGTATCACAGACTCTTTATTAGGTATGTGTTTCCCTTTTTCTAATCTTGTGTCTAAAATGCATTCTTCATTTATTCTTGGGAGTTGTGGTGTTTACATTAAGCTTCTTCAACATGTACAAAGCAATGATGTTAGTTTGTAGACTTAGCTTATTGGTCTTTATCAGTTGTCACAATTGATATTGGCTGTATCATTGTTCCTTTTCTTCCAGACGCTTTATGAATTGTATCTTGAATATCAGATGAAGCTCCTTGAAATACTAGTGTAAATAGCAGTCTGGTGTAAGAGGGCAAAATTTTGTGTGATTACTTTTGAAAACAGTTAAGGTGGTACTGGTTTTCAGCTGATCTTCATTCAGGGTTTTGTATGTATCCAAAAATGTTTTATTTATCATGTAATTTTACATGAGGAACCTATGCAGATTTAAAATTCAAATTTTAAAGCCTGTATTGGGAAACTTGATATGAAGAGTTAATGTTAAGCTTCTATAAATAAGCTCTTGGAAGTTAACAAATGACAGAATTGAAGTTGCTCATTTAACCATGATTAGGCTTCCTTGGTCCTGTGTAATATGATACAATGTATAATGGTGCAATTATACTTTCTATTTTCCGAACGAGCGCCTTGCTTAGTTCAGTGGGCGAGACAGGTGGTGCTTGATAGCTGTTTGTGGTTTTATTTCCTGAATTACAATTCAGTATGACCTTGTAAATTTCCTTAAGATTGATGTGATAATGCTGATGTCCCGAAAGGCAATGCTCAGTTAGATGTGTTAATTTTGGGGTGCTTAATAATCTGAGACTTATTGATTTTTACGTGTAAGTTATCTTCTTATTAAATTATTCTCTCTTTTCTTGTGACCGTTGTGTTTATTCTGGGTGGCAGTGACTCCCTGGCTTCAGTAGTCACATTCATCTTTTCTCTGTTCCGTCCTTTGTGCTGGAGGAGGCACGAAACTGAGCTGATCCTGACATCTGACACCCTTGCAATCTCTTCAGAGGCTGGTTTTAGCAAACTTGACACCTGTATTTAGTAACGGACACAAACAAATTTGCCGTAGCTTTGGTGAAAAGTATTTCTTGCCGCTGGTGGTGTGGTTTGTTCGCTTAATGTTTTGGGAAATGCCTGTGTATGTTGTTGTTATGGCTAAGTTTGAATGGTAACTTTGTAACGAATCTAGCGATGCTGGAGACATGTTTGTATATTTAGCTGCTCAAGTAAATGAATAGTTAATTTGTTTATTTGCACTTCTGACACCCGCAAGAAAGGAGGCTAAACTTCCGGATAGGCCGAAGGATTCACATCAGTGTTTCTCTTACCATCTCCATTTAACTTTAATGTCCTCCTTGAGTGATGCCAGAGTGAGTTCTGAGAGATTGTTCTCCTTGCTGTGTGACTCTACACCTTGCCAAAACACAAAGGAGAATAGGAAAGAATTAATTCTCTAAGGCTTATCTTTCCTGTGACAAGAATAGATTGAATTCAGCTAATGTGAACTAATTAAGGTTGAATTAAGTTCAACTGCTGCTTCCTTTCAAGACAAACCTCCAGTGACTGCTACCCCTCTCTCATCCTTTTAGTGAGTGTCATGGCTGGCTACTCTTCCCCCAGCCGTGTTTCACCTCGGTGGCGGTATATTGTCAGTTCTCAGAGCAGCGGCAAAGTGCAAAGAAGTGGTGTGTCACCCTGTGTGAATGCAGGAGGGCCTTTGAGTTCTGGTGGTCGTTGGGAGTATGTGAGCAGTGTTTAGGACAGAGGTAAGCTTTCCTTTTTCTTCTTTGTTTCCTGACTTCTGTACTGCAGTTTCAGCCTCTGACAGGAGAGGTAAGAGATGTACACCGTCCTTGCACGTTCTTCCCAGACGGGCAATAATGACAGATGCCGCAGCCCTCTGATTAAGAGTGCCGAGTAGCGTGGAGGTGTGCTAAGCGTGTGGAACTGATAATGTGATGTGGGAAACAAGCAAGGAACTAAGAAGTTTGGTATAGGGTTTAGCTGTCACGTACATTCTAGAAGGACCTTGCAGCAGCAGATAATCTTAACTCTGTTCATTGTGTTTCTGGATACTGACTTGTCAGGGAATTCTTACATAGTACTGGTAGTGATAGGCGGTGGTTTTGAAAATCTGAGACATGCTCTGCAGCCTCTTTCCTAGTAACTCCGTGTCCTATCCCTTCCACCTCCCCTGGTGCGTTTGATTCTGAGGAGGAAGGAAGATGTTACTTGTAGAGTGTGAAGAAGACAGCACATGGAAAGGTGCCCCTTTCTCTTTGAAAAGGAGGATGGGAGGTGGAGTCTTGCTGACAGTGCCTCTTAGATTTGCTTTATCAGCTTGGAGGAATGCATTTTTACCCGTAGCTGAATGACAGAGCATATTCATGTTAAAATTTAATACCGATGCTACTTAACCTGGTACGTGTATAGCTGATCTTTGCAACTTAAAAATGAATGTGTTGTAAGGAAGGAATGATTCCATTGAAAAACATCCTGGCTATGGAAATACTGGACCCATTCCTCCAAGACAGACTTTTTTTTTTTTTCCCCTCTCAAAGTATTGAAATATACTTGGGATAGGGACAGTGTGATGCTATTTTTCCTGTTCTCTGTTGTATTTCTATCTACATTAGCATTCAATTAATTTAAAGAAATACATAAATATATACTCGACTTAGGTACTTTGGCCAAAACCTAAGCTAATACAGTTTGTAGCTGTAGATTTTGAGCTTGTCGGTTTGAATGTGGCTTTTGAAACATCTCCAGGAATATTCTGTTGATGTCTCCATAAAGAAATCAAGTCACTACTCTGTCATCTGTTGCTCTATGTTATTTTCAACTCTAATTCTGGAAAGGCAGCCAAAGAGATAAAGCTCTGGGAGGAGATTTTCTGAAGGTATTTCAGGACCCTTATCCTTTTTATCCTTTTTTTTTTTTTTTAATGTCTGTTTCCATGGGAACTGAGGAGACATAAACAGGCAAAACTGACTCACTTCTGGTAGCAGGTTTTTAGTCTGCTTGCATTTCCATGGAAACCAGTCTCACAGCAAAAAAAAAAAAGACTAAATTAATTGAAAGCAATCAAACCTCTATCTTTAATATAAATACTGATCTTTTGAAGTGAAATGGTATTTTTGTGAATTCTCGTATTGGGGACTAAAAATGTACTGAAGAAATGGGTCTTCCTACAGGGGTTTGGAACGTGCATGCTTTTTTTTCATGTGGCTAAAGCCTCACGGTATGTGTGAAGGTATGTAGTGTGGGTACAACTGTTGTGTATTGAGTTACTAGAGGTGTCGTTTGTTCTACATTAAGGGAGCGGATCTTGCATACGCAGGCATCTGACTTCTTTTCATTCTGTTGTTTAATGAAAAGCAAATGAAAAGACATTCAGTCAGTGTGTGAGCAACTAGGCCACAGGGACAAGCTCGTCCCCTTTGTGGAGAGAGGCATGTAATAGTTTCATGTTCAGATCCTCATCTCTGGGAGTTACTGTCCTACTTGTATTTGCCAGAAGAAGGAAATGCAGGAGTGCTCCTATTAAAAAAAAACAAAACAAACAACAACATCTCTGAGCCAGCTCAATTTGGCATTGGGAGCATAGATCTGTGATGAAAGCAGTTTGAGCTAAGCTGGCTGAATTTGTGGTTAGGCGGATGAGGGAGCGTATCCTTTCTTACTGTAGAATTACAACTTGTGCCCCTGGTGTGAGGGGTGGCAAGCAAATGGTGATGGTAACCATTTCACTTCCTCTGCATCCATCTATGGCCTTAGCCTTAGGGGGTGTGTGTTCTTTATGATAGACTTTATTACTGTTGCTGCTGTTCCCTAGGCTGAAAAGCCTGAGAGACTTTACCCTTGTGGGCATTAGCTTTTTTTTAAAAAAACTTTTGGACAGTGTTATGTAGCTGTGTAAGTTTCCTGAAATAGTTGCTTTTTATGCTTTGCAGGAATGAACCGCAAGCAGCATTGAGACAGATTATTGTGAATTCACTGTTTGAGTTATTAGTAACTTCAAGGTTTGCTTCATCTATTCAGCTGTTCTGTAGTCTGTGTTAGGGCTGTATTTATTGCACCACAACTGACAACAAATGTTTAGAAAGTTCTCATGAGATGGATCCAGCTACAGATTTAAGGAATCTCTTTGCTACTTTTTCTTTTGCTTTAGGGATTTGAGGGTCACAATGATGCTTTTTGAAATGCTAAAAAAAAGGAAGTAATGTTATTGAGGCAGCAGTGAATATTAGAAACAAAGATATGAAAATAAAGAGATAAAACAACAGTTGTCTGGTGAAGTGGCTTAGTTTTTCTAAGAATTCTCCTGTTGGGCTGAGATGTTCTACTGGTGTTCAACTTGAAACTGAAAACTTTAGTGTACTAGCTATAGTGAATGATTTTCTTACCAGTGCAGAACACAAGAAAAATGGATTTAGTGCCCAGAACTTGTTACTGCTGTTCAAGTTACTTTGTGTTCCCTGTTAACCTGCCAGAATAAGAAGCGTGGCTAAACTTAAACTCCTGGAACTCAGGACATTCAGTTGCGCTGGTATCTTTCACAGCTGTAATTGTGCTACCTACTTTTCACTTGGCTGGAGACAGATATGTGCGTTCCTGATGCCTTTTGCTCCGGCTGTTTGATGCAGCTGCACAGAGCTGCCTGCCCTTTCCACCAGAGGCAGCTGCCTGTCTGCCACCAGGACAGAAGAGACAGGCTACTCAGCGGGTACGAATCGGAACTTTTCAGGTTCATGAAAGAGTTAAAAACAAAATCACGCATGCTTCTCTGTCCTTTACAAGGCAGTGCTTCATAAGGTAGGCCAAGGAAGGAAGGAGAATAAAAGTGCTTCATCTTTTTCTGACCTGTTACTGCATATTTACCCAACATTCTTTACAGCCTTGCTGTACTAGGGACTCTGCTGTCTCTCCAGGAATTTCTAGTACTGCTGTAATGTTAACAGTGCAGGACAAAACTCTGCTGGGGCAATGAGAAATGATGCATGACAGAGCCTTTGAGGGAGGGAGCAAGCATAATGATACCTTGTCCTTGGGATTTCTTCAGAGGAGGAAAACACCCTGAATGCTCTTCAAGCTTTGGGAATCGATAGGGACAGGTTTAGTGAAGGGCATTAAGAGCATAGTATCCTAAGCGCTTTGTTACTGTAGAATTACATGTAATGCCACTGTGGCTGTAATGTACTTGTACTCATCTTTGTTCTGTCTTCATTTTAGCTTTTTTGGCTCGGAGTTACAGTTTTAGTTCTGAGCTAATGTTGCCTTTTTAGTAAGATAGAAAAGGAAGGTGCAAGAATACTTCTCCATCCCCCTACACACAGCTGGGCCTCGGTTTTGCATCCTAAAATAGTAAGGTGCTTTGCTTCTCTTGACAACAGCAGTCTCGCTGCTGTTTGAGTCCCTCTTCAAGCCTTTATATTTCCCTCTCTCTCCATTTGTGTGGCTGGCTGGTGCGTGCTGTTGGGGAACTTGCCCAATTTAAAACAGAGTGTAGTTTTATTTGTTTTCCTCAGTTGACCTTAACCTGACTTAGTGTTTCACTTGCTCAGCTCTTGTGCATTTTCTCCCTGTCAATTGCAAGTCTGGGAAGGGTATGTTCCTGTGATTTTTGATAAGCAGAATGGGATGGTGTTCGTAAGGGCCAGCACTTGGTGTCTTACATGCAGCTGAGGCTGTGTCCTCCGATAAGGTTTTTCAGAGGTGAAAGTCATCAGCCTTCCATGTTCTGGAAGGTACAATGCAGTGAAAGCACTTTACCTCTCTTTGCAATTGCTCTGCAGCTGAGTCCTTTTGGAGGTGAAAGGACTTATTCATCTCAGCTGACTGTGAACCCTATAGCAATGAGTTCAGCTGGAAACAATACCTCCCTGTGAGGACTGTCTCATCTGTGTTAGTAAGTGGTTCTCTGCCTTTCCTCCATCTTGTCACCATACATCCCCTTGGTGCGCAAAGCACACACCTCGGGCCTGTAGCAGCAATGGCTATTGTGCCTGAAGGTGTTACCACCCTTAATGGAAGCTCCACGCTATCACTCGTTTGATAGAATAGATCTCACCGACTTTCTCTATTGCCTTTAATACAGGCAGGCTGACGTTGGGCACCTTTCAAGCCCGTTTCAATTCTGCTTCATGTCAGTTCTGTTGATGTTGGGGCAGTAACTTGTGGCACAAAGGAGCTAATGCGTGATTTGTCTCAAGTTGGACAGCTGGTGCTGCTGTGGTGATCTGGTGACCGTGGCCTTAGTACTGATTCTCACCATGTCTGTCACACGTAGGGGTGTTTTGCAGAGGAGATTTTTCCCAGACTATTATCTTCTGTCAGCCTTTTTGGTGCTCTTGTCACTGTAACGTCTCATTTTTTTCTCATTACAGTCCGGGTTCACATCACAGTGTCAGGCTGAGGCAATAAAACAGGCAAGTCTGGGTATGACTTGCAAGGACAAGTACAATTGGGTCATGAGGTATAGCTCCGTATGAATTATGTATCTCTTCTGCACTTTAGAAGGAATGTAATTGTGCACCCAGGCATCAAGCAAAAAGTAATTTGTACTGTGTGTGCATATCCTGAATAGATGTTTGAACCTGAGATAGCTGATTTCCAGTAGTTACTCCTTCATGGCACCACACGATTATTGCTCTTGTATGCATTGCTTTCTTGAGGAAGTAATAGCATGTGAGGATAGTGCCAAAATTCTAGTCAGGTACAGAAACCACAGGATGTTTCTTAACCAGTTCTTGCTATTTTGAGTAACCAAATGCTTAGGCAATCTAAGTTAGATAGATATATCTGAGAGTCAGAATTTAGAGTTTCTTGCCCTGTTCCAAAAAAGAAAAATCAGAATGTGTTAAAGTTAGCTGCTTCCATTTTTAAAGAGCTTATAAACATATATCTTGATTATCTTTAACTTTTTTCAGATGATGCTAGGATCCTTCCTACTTTAACTTGCTCCCAGATACAGCATGTCTTTTTTTTGCAGCTATTACCCTGTGGATGTTGGTGTTAGGGACACTGATTAAACATGAGGCTCATCTAAGCTGCAGCAGTGCAGTCAATATGCCCCTTAATAGTTCCAATACAGTGGAACTACAGAAAAGTTTTAACTGGTATCTTTTCTAGCTATAGTGAGTGTGCCCGTTCTGAGGAGTATCTTTGTTCAAAATTTTATGTGCAGATGCACGTATGCTTTAAAATACATAGTGACAATGAGATGACACAGAAATCAATAAAAGGTGAGTCTTCATAACAGGTAAGTATCTGATGGCTTCCTACATATGAAGGCTTGCTTTAATAAATGTTCACGAAGTTAATAATTTATAAGTATAATTGCATCTTTTTATCTTTGTCAGAAATGAATCAATCTCAGAATAGCTTTAATACTGTATAAGTATTGCTTTTCAGCTGTGACTGTATGTAGAGACCCTAATCCAAAAAACATACTGAGACACATTTCTTAGGATGAAGGGTGATAACTTCAATAGACTTAGGAAGGCAGAATAAACTAAGACACAGGAAAGTGAAACTATTATGAATTATGTCACGTAGCAGCTCAAGGGTAGAGCTATGAATAGAATAAAGGTCTCAAGGTTCTTGATCTAGTGTCCAGTTGCCCAAATCAGGCTCTCTGCCCTGTAATTACATATTCTACATTTGCATACTTCAAGAGAACAGTAATATACTGAAGTTGCTTGCTTGGGGCAGAGAGCATCTGCTGATACTTGTAAAAAACCCACCAATATTTCAAAGTACTGTATTGATAAAAAAACTGGTGACGGTCTTCATGGGCAGTGCTGGTGGTTTGATGTAGGCATTGTAATTAGGGTGTGATGTGGGTAGTGTAAGTTGCTCCTGGAAGATGCCCAAGATGCAGCTTATGGAAATACCTTAAGAACTGAGTGTACAATCTGAACAGTAGTTGAATGCTGGTTTGGGGTTTTTCAACCTTCAGATTCACCACATCAAAGGCACTGTACTTCATGCTTTCCAGCTGTATTAATATCACAACTGCCTTTTTCCTTTTAAAGGTAGTATTTTTTTTAGAATGGAAAAGTTTAATTTTGCTCTCCATACAAAAACACAGAACTGTCTTTTCTCCTATTTAAACTTAAAGAAAAAAATAGTATGTTCGGGCACAGACTAAGCTTCCAGAATTTCTGCTCAAAGGATGAAAAAAAATGAGCTTTTGAAAAGAGGGGAATAATGGAACAGTTCAGGCAGTTTTAACCATAGCAATCTCTAATGCTCTGGGTATAATTAGAAATCTAATTACTGTGAATTTAGTTGCTAAGACTTTTCTGCCTTTTGAGACTTGCCCCACACAATTCTATCAAGTTCCAAATAGAGCATAGGCGGTTCTCCATTATACTGCTAGGAAATTACTAATGCTGCTTTTTTCTGTTAGCACTGTTGCTGTAATCTCTGTTTAGAAGTGCCTTATCTGAACATTGAAAAGGCTTTTATTATTTTTAAATATGATTCATTATAACATTAATTTCTATATATTTCAGTTCAGAGCTTTTGTGTTTGGGTCCAGTGCTTCATTCAAAGCAGAAGCCTGAGTTAATACAATGTAAAGACTGCAAATTGAAAATGTGGTAATCCTGATTGAATTTTCTACATTTCCCTCACATTTAAGGATGCTTCAGATTATTTGAATGTTTTAAACTTTCGAAAGATAAGTTTGCACATTGGAAAATAGGACTTATTTACATTACAAAAATACAAAAGCTTCAGTACTGTATAATAAGAAATTATTTCTGCTTGCTGTGTATTTTGCTTCCCATGAAGTTAGTTTTATAATTAAAACATACTTTATTATTTGAGAAATAGTTTGTGCTACTATAAATAGTGACCATGCCATTGTACAAAGGGACTGCCTTTAGGCTGGTGTTTCCTGACCTGTGAATGCTTTAAGTCTCTTGATGTCGTTACTAAAACTTTTCTTTTTTTAAAAAAAGAATTAAAAATAGAATTCATAAACTAGGGCTAAGTGCTTTTTATGATGTACTTTCCTATGCAAATTACACTTCTTGCTTCAAAGGATGCATGGATGAAGGACTAGAGAAATCTGTTCTTCTCCAGTGATTTGCTCTGTTCTGATGCAGCCTTGATGCAGAATTCCTTCTTGTGATTAACTGTAAGTGGGGCTTGAGAAAATGGCAATTGAGAAGCGAGAGGAACCATTAGGTGAAGAACAAAAAACTCGGTATTGCAAAGTTCACTCATTTCTAACAAACTTTATGGCTAGCATAAAAAAGAAATTTTTCTGCTGACTTCAATGTAATTTCAGGAAGTTAGGGCTACTTTGATTTTTATTTAAGACTTAGCAGTGTAGCCAAAAGGTTTTAAAAAAAAAAAACAAACCAACACCCTCTTGGGGTTCTGTTGTGTATTAATTGCTGGTTTTGACATAATGCTGTGCTAGTGTAAGTATACTTTGTTCAGAAGTCATGTATTTTTTTTGTACCTTTGCAGGAATGGCATTACTCACAAGTAGCTTTCCTTATCCTTGTTCCTGTTCATGGTTTGTGATGGTTTCCTTCTTCAGGGACCTGTTCATAAAATGCTGGAAGAAGTGAAAGTTGCATGTGTGACTTTCCTGGTTTTTTGGGGTTTTTTTGAGGAATTAAGTTTTATTTTTTTTATTTAAACGCTTTAATCTTTGTAAAGACTAAATAACATGATAGGGTAGGTAATGTGAAATGAACACTGGACTTGCTGTGCTGGAAAAGTTTCTGCTGAGCCCACGGCTAAGCAGCTGCTGCTCCTCTGGCTTACGTTCAGATGCGCTGGAAAGCTTGTTTGTATAGTGAATTGGACCAGGACACTGATACAGTGTGAAAATACAGAGGCCTTTTCTTCCCTCTCCCTCCACCTCTTTAGGAAATGTTATTTTTAATCCGCGCCAGGCAGGCTGATGTGCTTAAACCGGTATTTTTGCTGAAATATCCTTGCGGCCAGGCAGGTGAAGGGTCGCTCTCGAAAGGCCGTGGCTGGTGGAAGCGTGCGGTTATTGCAGGTTCCACGTGAGGGCAGCAGATGCCTTCTGCTTCACCCCCTCCCTGCCACCTCAAGGACCAGCGCAAGTTGAATAAATATTATTTTAAAAAAACCAAAACACCACATAACACACCCCACGCGTGTTTATCAACGGCAAACAAAATCTCAAAACAACCCCAAAAGTACAGCATTCGTCCTTCCTTTGCAGTTACAAAGTGGCAGCCACCATTCCCTGGGTGAACTTTAGTGAGTGCTACCTTAAAAAAAAAAAAACACTTCCATAGTCATTTGGTTTTAAGTAACTTAATTTGGAGGAACCTTGCTATTCATATCCAGTCCACTACTGTTGCCAGTAGCTATTTTCATAATCTGATCAAGTCCCATCTTGTGACAAGTTTCTGGTTTTCCCTCCTGACACTCCTATTCAGAAGGTGCCTTATGCTAATAACTGGTGGTTTGGGTTTTTTTTTAATTCCATTGAAATTATCATGCATATGCCCAAGGAACCTGGGGAGAGTGGAAGACATTACACAGAGATGTAAGGGTTTGGATACCATGCTTGTATTATGGCAGAGGGAAGAAAATCTGGAGAAATCTAAAATTGTTAGGAAACCAGGCTTTGTTAGTTCAGTCATTTACAGAACAGCTCATTTTATTTAAAGGACTCTTGCACTAGAGGAGAAAGAAGAAGAGTTCTAACTATGTAGTGTTATTTCATGTGTTGGTGCTGTGATGAAAATCTGGGTGGTTCTAATCCTGAATTTCTTCCTGCACACAGAAGAGAAAATAGAGAATGAAGACAGATTTGATAATTTGAATTGCTTTTCAGCAGATAGAATTTATGTGGAAACTGAAGACCAAGAAGCGGTAAAGTCCTCTGTCAAGTGATGATGACATGTTTATAATTTTTACAACAACTACTGCTGTTAATTTCATGTATTTTAAGGAGAGAATCAAAATATAATTTGGGGAGTCGGGTTTGTATTATGAAGCACACCTGTGGTATATCTCTTTCGTGTTTAATGGCAAAACCTGTATGGGTAAAAAAATCTATATGATTCTGCCCCTCCATCACTGGTAACATTCATGTAATAACAGCTATATCATTGACAGTTTTCTTTTACTATTGTTTCTCCCATCCCACCTTCCCATCTTCCTAGCATGTGTGACCTTTGATTTCCTGAGACAGATGTGCTGTCTTTTCATGTAATAGTACCTGCTAAGAAAGTACCCCTAAAGTCTAGTTAAAACATAAATGAGTTAAGAAGATGAGGAAATAATTTAGATTTTTGTAGAACCACTTGGTAAATTTGCCCAAAATGAATGGCAAAGTGGTTATTTATTTGGTTGATTGTTTTTGGTACTGCTTTTTTGTTGTTGTTTTCAAAAAAGTGATCAAGATGATAGTGTGGTGAATGTTTAACTCTGGGTGGAAATTACAGTGAGAGTCTAAGAACTTGTCTAGGTTCAGAAAATAATTTAGTATCTATATAGAGGTAGGAAAAACTAAGAATGTCTGACTAACCAGGATTTTAGAAAGCCAGATTTGGAAAGAGAATGAATCTTATTTCAAGGTATTAAACCTCTTTATGTGAACTCACTAGGAAAAAAATATATTCTGATTTAAGGGTTTCTTTTAAGGATGGCTCCAGTGTGATTGAATAGAGGCATATTAATTTCCTGTGAATTTTTGCACTGATCTTAGTAGTGGATGCTCTCAATGGAGGAATTCTACTGTATCTGATGATTTTAGGTTCCGAATCTACCCTTTTAGGAAACCTATTTCGAGTTGCTGCACTTGTTCAAATGTTTCCTATGTTGTAAGCACCTAAAAGATTAAGTGCACATATTATATTATTTCTTTGAAAGCAACTAGTCTTTCTACTTGTTAGGTTCACATGTGGTAACTATTGATATGGGATCAGCTTGAAGATGAAAATAGATTTACTCCAGCAAAGCAGGGTTAAATTTGAAATTAGACTTGGGAAATGCTCTGAATTAGTCCGTGGTTGATGCTGGTGTCTTCTTCGTTACTTTCTTGTATCTTTGTGTTGAAACTCATGTTGATTCTGAGAAGTAAATTAAGGCTCATTTGGAGTGACCAATCAATCAATCCCTTCCTGAGTTGCTTTTGTAGGAAGTTAAGAAAGCAGTGTTTTTCTGGAGCAGAATCTCTATTTTTATTCTGTTGTTTAAAACAGATTCCTTTTTTGCTTCTCCTTCACCTGAGTTTATATTCTTTCTTTTCTTTTTTTTTTCTGAGTCCACTTAGCCATTATCATTGCAGTCTTAGTAGTAGAAAAGAGCTCTCTTACTGAATCTAATTGCAGTGTATTCTCACATTTCTATGTACACAAGTGTAATGTACGAAGTGGGGAAAAACCAGTTTTCATCTTGTATTACGTGTCTAAATATAGAAATCTACAGGAAAACACACCTACATTTATTAGTCTTAAATATGCCCCTTACTGTCCAATTCTTTCTGGTTTAAAATAGCTTTCAAAAAATTTCAGTGTTTTTAAGAACAGAGCAAGACTTTGCAAAATGATATGATAACATCAGTTGGAAGGAACGTAAGGAGATCTCTAGTCCAACCTCCTGGGCAAAGCAGCATCAGTTATTACATGACATCGGGTCTTTATCCAGCCAGGTTTTGATAACCTCCAAGAATGGAGACCACACAACCTCTCTTTACAACCTGTTTCAATGCTTCACCGTCTTGATGGTGAACAGATTTTTCTTTACATCTGGAATGCTCTTGTTTCAGCTTCTACCCATTGTCTCTCATCATCCCACCTGAATCCAACACTTCAGGAACCAGGCTCTGTGTTCTTGGTAATCTTCCCACAGATGCTGGAGGGCTGCTGCTTTGTCTCCCCGAAGCTTTGTATTCTGCAGGCTAAACAAGCCGCCTCGTTCCCTCAGTCTCTCCTCATAGGTCTTGTGTTAGTGCAAATGATCAAATACCGCAGCACAATCCCTTGTTTGTCTGTAGCCGTGCCTACAGACCAGGCATGATGCGTTAAGACAGACGGTTCATTGTCATTTGGAGGGTGTTGTGTTGTTTGGTTTTTCTTTCCCTAACCATCTTCCTGCTTCATGTCAGTTAAATCGTTCCACGTACTTTCTGCTATTTCTGTTTCAAACACCTCTTGATTGTGCATCTGTTGCACAGGAGGTGCATAGTATTTGCATTGGAGCTTACTGAAGAAATGTCAGATCAATGAAGGGGCACTTAACATTGAATGTACAATGTTGAATATACAGTAATAATATGGGTAATGCTACCACAAAGGCCTTTTGCTTCTCAAGAGGCGCAGTCCAAAAGCAGTCACTGTTAAGTATAGAACAGAGGGATGAGTAGAAAAACAGACTTTAGGCAACCTTTTCCATGGTGCTGTAGTAGAGAAACTTTTCCTAATGTCCAGTCAGAACCTCCTAACCTGTAACTTGTGGCCATTGTCACTTCCATCCCCTGAAGGACTCGCAGGATGGTATGGGCATTAAGTTTTCCATATGCCTGCTTTTTTTTTTCCTATAAATGTAGTTGTAGGTAGAAAGAGGAGTCCTGAAGGCAATGTGAGAAGTGGAGATATTATTCCAAGATAATCAGGGCTCTCTTGAAACTCAAGAGCTCAGTAGATGAGAAAGTCGGTGAGGAAAGGCAGTGGCTGTTTGTGCAATACTGCTAATTTAGGTTCTGAGTACTTGACACGCAGCTATTTAGTCAGCTCAGAATAACAAAGAGCTATTTGGAAGAGGATGGCTGTTAGAGACCGCTGTGTAATCAGATGTCAAGGACTGGTGTGAAGATGATGGTTGCAAGGGAGGACATGCATGTGGTAATTGGTTCCCTCTGGAGAAGACAGTGCTGCTGAAAATAGCTGGGTTGGGTGTGAACACTGCTGCATTTGAACTGCTTTTACTGCTGCCAGCTGTAGATGATGGGCATGCCTGGGCTGTGAAAAAAAATGTGGGGATATTTATAGCGTTGAACACAGGTTTTATCTTCACTGAAGTGACTGCAAATTTGGGTTTGCAACCAGTTTCAAGGTGAGTTGTGTGACCACAACGTGGTGCATACAAAAGGAGTAGTGCCCTGAATGCCTCCCTTGTGGACTTGTGTTTAGTTTTTCTAATCCTTGTGAGCATTTGTAGTGCTTATTCTGTCATGGACTTCTTTCTTCAACTCCTTCTAGTTCTGCAGTTTCCAGTATAGCGTGGATGTTTTTTTCCAAACTATTTTTGAGGTAGTTTATTTTTTTTTTTTAGTCAGGGATCCACACTAAGCTGTTTAAATCTCTCCCATTAATTACTTCATTGATGTAAAACTCTGTGGTGTAGGAACACTTGAGGTATTGCCTCAGCTGTGTGGTAAGATGTGTGCTGATGGTGACTATAGTCTAATATGGTGCTGATTCATCTGCCTTTTGAGTCCTTTTAGCCATTGCTTGCAGTTGTCTGTCTGTGGTGACTACACCCACAGTAGCATTGTCTCTTTTCAATAGCAGCTCCACTTGTTGTCCTTCAAAGATGAGATTTCCGAATCACTGCAAGCTAATAATTGGTGACAAATACCATAATGTCTTTTCTTTCAGTAAGTGTTGAGGAGTATATTCCTCTTCTAAGCTATTTTCTCTTAAAGTGACTTTTATCAATTTCTCCTAGAAGTGTGCCAGTGTAAACTTCATAAAACATTTTAATTAAAAAACTTTATTTGTGGTATTTCCTATGTCTGTGTCCAGTGGGAACTGGTGGGATGAGTGTTTCCAGAAGGCTTCATTTTGCATTGATGGCTGGGTGGTTCCCTTCCTACATCCTGTACAATATGAAGCTTCATCTCTGGAATGTCTGTCTGGTCCTGTAAAATGTTTGGGGAAATGCAGTTATGTGCTGTGACCTGGGGTATAAATCCCCTCCAATTGGATGTTGGATGCTGTACTCTTAGACAGGATTATAAACACATGGAGATGCTTCTTGAAGATAGGAGCAAATCCAAGTTAATCACTTCTAATTTCTCTCTTTCCCCATGTTGTTTCTCCATTAAGGCAAATGCTTTTGGCTTATCTTAAAGGATAGGCTTGAAAGTGTCTCAAATTTCTAGATGAATGCTGGGCAATTGTACAGAGAAAGAAGTTATGTTGCTGTGATTGTAACCGTCTTGGGACTTGGGCTATATTGAGCAAGTCTTTTGCTAGAAGGCAGAAGCCTCCTTATTGCTGTCCTGATGTTAAAAATGGCTGAAACATTTTTTATAAATTTTTTTTTTAAAAGAACTAACAGCAGAAAGATCTAAGAATAGCAGTCCTGATCAGTCAGTCTGTCAGGCCTGCATGGATGGTGTTAAGTTGTTAAGTTCCAAAATATGCATTAAAGCTTAAAAAATAATAATTAGTATTTATTTTTAACTGCTAAAATATCACTTATTTTCATATTTATGTTATGTATCTCAGTTCCTTTATCTTGCATTTGTGTTATCCTGGCCCTCTGTCCTTTAACCTGGCTACCTCACTGGCATTAAAAAACAACTGGGGGTGAGCTGGAACTGTGAGGCAGTTTCCTTTCCTGTTTTATAACTGTCCAGTTACTTTCTGAGATATTTAAATAGTTAATTTGTAAACTAGTTGTCCTGTGGGCTTTTTAGTGTAGATTAATGGGCTTCATTTCTAGTAGTGTTTATTTTCTTGATTATCTCATCTTAAATATTGCTGCTTATTTTAGAAGCTGTATTTTTTAACAATGGCCGCTCAAAATGTTTTCCTTCATAAGAAATTGTAGAAAATAGCATTGGAAAGAACTGTGGGAGGTCTTTCTCCAGGCCCTTAGAAACAATATTTTTAGCATCATTTTATGCCAACGTATGTCAGAAGTACTCCATGGAATCTAATGCTGGAAACTTGACAATCTATCGCAGTGATTAATTATTCTTCCCTGTAGACAGATTTTTCATGATGTTTACTCTAAATCACTTTGACTGCAATCATGTCAATGGCAAGCTTTTCTCATCCTCACCTTTACCAAGCA
>VXAK01001735.1:20971-37591 GCA_013399435.1 Arenaria interpres | reverse complement strand
AACATGTGTTTATGTATTTTAAGTTAGTTGATAGACTTCTTTCAGTCTTATTTTCTTCAGATTTGGGATTTTTAATCTTTGGAGTGGAGAATTTTTTTTTTTTTTTTGGAACCTAATAATTCTAACATCTAAAGACTCTACAGCTTGTGCATGTATTTTCTGGAGTGTAGTACTCCAGGATGTATTTCTTTGCAAGCTTTATCTGTATGAGTGGAGTAGAAAAATGTGGCTTGCTTTTATGATCTAGTTCATGCTTTTCAGTGCAAAGACATTGGGGTTTCAGTATCTTGGTACTGATTCAGCTTAGCTTGCCTTTTGCTATAACTCACTCTAACACCATTATGTCCACTTGGAGGTACTGTGTTCCCTTGCCAAGATTCAAATATTTCTATACTTGCCATATACTTGGATGTCTTGTTGCTGTTACTGTGGAATGTGTAAAAATGTGGTTCCGAATCTGCTCTGATGCAAAGACATGAAACCATCTTTGAAGCTTAAAAGTTGTGGCTTTTGGTCAAAGGCAATTGACTGGTGTCTTCCATCCTTTCAGAAGACGACACTGAACTGGGTGGAAGTGTCTTGTTGGTAATATCATTATGGACAATGTATTTTGTTGGGTTTCTTTCAGTTTCAAGCTCTGTAGACATTTTCTGTCACGTATCCCTGCCCTGATATGTTTTCTAGATTGTGCATATAGTATAGGGTTCTTTTCCAATGCAAGTTGTACAACTTTGTTTCTTCTCTCCCTGGATTTATATTTTCTATTTTTGAAGACAGGTGGTGTGTAGTTCTGGATTAAACTTCAGTGTATTCATTTATAGTTCAATTTTTGAGACAGTTATCTTAACCACGTTATCTAGTTAGAGCATTCCTTGCTCTTGTATGTCTTTTCCTCCTTGCTGCTCATTCATTGTATGAACACAGTCATTCTGCGATGAATATGCCTGTGCTTCAAATAAAGCTTAGGAGCTTTATTTGCCCTATAGTGCTCATATAGTCTATACTTATCCTCCCTCCCCTTGCTTTCCACATCATGTGAGAATAACAGCACCTACACCCAGTTTCTGAATTTCTGTGCTGATAAGAGTCATCAGCTAGACACCGTGAGGGTGGTGTTTCCTGAAGTTCATGGCTTGTGCTGAAGCTTCACAGTGACCCTCTGTGAATGGGTCTGGAAACTTCATCCCAAGGAGAAGCAAAGGGACTTTCTGTCTGACATCACCTTTTCTGTTCTTGCTGTGCTGAGTCTGCACTGTGGTGGTCCTTCTTCCAGCATGGGGATGGTGAGTGGTCATAGGATACCTGAATTGGAGGAGTCTGCCAGTGTTATTACAGCTGGGGCCACCTGCAGATGAGAAGTAGCCTTCAAGTTGCTTTTTGAAGAACTTCTGATAGAACATTTGGATTACTCTGTGATATGTGGCTGTTGGATGATGCACTGATTTTAAAATCAAAAGGCTGCTTTTGGCTTTACAGGAAGCATCCAGAAAATATTACTGTGCTGTTAACTGGCTCTGGTCTTCCTTAGAGGACAGTATTCAATATTTCAGTTTTGATTTTTTTTTTTACTATTTTAAATTATTTTTAAAGCTAAAATATCTCTCATTTTCCAATCACAGAAAAAAGTTTTGGGAAAAGAAATAGATTAATATCATAACCAACCCAAAACATGACCCTGTAGCGCAAAGATACCCACAAACTTGGAACATCTTTACAGGAAACTAGGTCATTAACGAATAAAGCTAGTTAGGTATTCTTGGTGCAGTGGATGCTCCTGATGGTCAGGGCTGAGCTTCATCTTATGCTATGCTGCTTTGGAACAGTAGAGGGTACTGTTGGTGTAAGATACAAAATGAGTTTTTTCACATGAAGCTTGGATTCTTTTTTGCTCCTATTATGTTGGTCACTGGAACTGTTGACATGTTATTACATATTCATCTTTGGGTTGCCGTCTTGTCTTCAACCCATCCATTTATGGATTTACCAAGTAGCTTTGTGGACAATCCTCTAAGTATGAATGTTTTCTCATTATTTTTGCTGTCACAAAAAGTGCTTCAAAGATGTGTCTTCTGATATACCTTGTTTTTCCTTTAGCGTTAGGGAAAGACTGTTCCTTCTTTGTTCTAGATTGAGTTGTTAATTATTGTGGACAAACTTCCAGAGAGGTTTTTCTTCTGGAGATAAAATATTAAAAAGAACAGTAATGGTTTGGGGAGAGAGCTGCAATTATTCCATCTCTTTTGTTGGACAGCCTTACAACAATCTTTTCTCCCCTGTTTCATTTACCACATTCTTACACAGTCTCTGGCTGCTGTTCACCACAGTTGTGTTTTATTTGAATGTTGACAGGTGTGCAGTTATTTAAGACCTGCTTTTAAGGAATGTTACGGCTTTGCCAGGGATCATTTCAGTTCTGTGGAAAGGACCTGAGCTTTCCAAATCTAAATTTCTGAGGGTATAGTTACATGGTATGTTGATTTTGGTGGCAAATCTGCTGTAAGTAACTGTGTAGTAGTATTTTTAAGGAGTATTTTTGGTGTTTTTTGTCCCAGACTTTTTCAGTGATCTGGTTTCCAGCCTTCCTTCACCTGGTCGTCCTGGCACAGCTGTGCCAGGTGCAGTTGCAGGGCACACAGGGTGTGAAAATTTCCTTGATTTTACTTTGCTGCCAAAGTACTGTGTAAAGATGCTTTGAAGTTGGTGTTAATTTGGGGTTGGAGTTGCTAATCACAATTAGGGGCAAGACACCTTCAGTTTGGTCACTGCCAAATTCTAACTGTACTGTAACATTCTTATGCTGTTGGAAATCCTACTATGGGTTTATTTGTTGTTAAGCTGGCAAAAAAATGCTGCTTTCAAGTAGCGTTTTCCACTTGGCAAAATTATTTAAGCCATGATGTCAGAAAAGATCCCTTGTAGGTAGATGGTGAGTTAGTTACACTACAGGATTTGTTGATCTAGATATAGTAGGAAACTTATCAAAGCCCCAAGTTCTTCAGCTGCTGAGTCTGTCTTCCATTATGGTTTATCCACACTGAGATAGTATTACTGGTGCTACAGTGTGGTTTCATTGGTGAAAGATCCTATATAGGCAATCTTGAAAGAAATTTATTCATAAGCCCAGTTATGAAATTCATAACTGTTTCCCCAGTCTGTCTTTCATGTTCTTTTGCATGTTTGTGGGATGATAGGGTAGTGTTTGGTAATGGAGTTACTTGGGAGCAGAAAACAGAAGGGGGTTGAACTAAGATGGAGGAGGAGTGGATAGAAAGATATTGGTGTGCTTTTGGGCACAGAGCTACAGGAAAATAGTGCTACAGGCTACGGGAACCAGCGCTAGCACTGGTTCCAAACATGTTTTGAAGCATCACTCTTCTCCTATGAGCTTCAACCATAACCCTTGATTCTGCTGCTTGCCTTGAGCCAGCTTTTTCTGTTCAGCTGATTGTGTGGCAAACAATGTCAGCCTGCTCTAAAACAGGAGAAGATCGGAAAGGAAAGGTGGCTTGACAGTTTGACCTCTCATCCAGGGGGGTCCTTGCAATGGCCCAAAGGAAGGGGCATTGGGGATTGTGTTCAGGGGCTGTTCGTTTGTGACTGCGTTGTGAAGCTGTGCCTTCTGTGGCACCACTGTTTAAATTCACTAGGAGAATGCAGGGCGATAATAATCCATCTGCTTGAAATCCTCTGATGGGTGAAATTTCATGGGGGAAGTTGTCAGTCCAGGACATTTCAGTCACGTTGAGTATATTGAACAACAGCAGGGAAACTGTCTGGATCCCGTAAGCTAACTCGGGTAATTCCTGGCCTGGGCACTCCAGTTGGCACACTGTTGTGTTAAGATGGCTGTTCCTCTTGTGAGAGCCAGTAGTAAAGAACAGTTTATTATGGATAATACTCGTGACCTGAACAGGATCATTCTTGGATTTTCAGTCCTGGACTCCAATAGCTGTAACAATACATTTCATTATCCTGGGAAGGAAATTCTTTATAAGTGAACCCTAACCTTATAGTCATTAGATTTATCCTTTACTCAACTCGAGAGAAATTCAGTTCTCACTTTGAAACTCATTGTTAAGACTTCTTGCCTGGTATAGCATTACTATCAGACTGGAAAGTTTGTCTTTTTTGCATTTGACTCCTCTACATTTAATTTGTTTTGAATTAGTCTGATGCGAGTGGAAGTACTCGCTCTAAAACCCTGAGAGCAGTAGTGATTTAGAACAAGGCATTTCACAGAGTCACAAAATAGCTGAGACTAGAAGGGACTTCCAGACATCATCTTCACCCTCATAGTAAAATCGGGGATTTTTTGTTATGTTTAAATATAATTTCCTGCTCCTCAGTTTGTTCCCATTGCCTCTTGTCCTTTTACTGGGCGCCTCTGAGTCCATCTCTGCCTTCTTTATTCCTTCCCATCAGGTTACATTACTAAGATCCTCCTGAGCCTTCTCTGATCAAGGCTAAACAATCCCAGCTCTCTCAACCTCTCTTACGAGAGATGCTCCAATCCTTTAATCATCTTGGCTTGTTGGACTTGCTCCAACATGTCCATGTCTCTCTTGTAGTGGGGAGCCCAGCACTGGACCCAGCCCTCCAGCGGTGCCTTCCCAGTGCTGATCCAAGGGGAAGGATCCCCTCCCTCACTTGCCTGGCAGCCCTCTACCTCTTGCAGCCCAGGATGCTGTTGTCTACCTTGCCATCAGGACAGATCGCTGCGTCAGTTCAGCTGCTCCACCAGAACTCCCAGGTCCCTCTCTGCAAAGCTGTTTTCTAGTAGGCTGGTGCCCAGCCTGAACAGCACAGGGTTATTCCTCCCCAGGAGCAGGACTTTACATTTCCCTCTGCTGAACTTCATGGGATTTGTCTGCTCATTTCTCTGGGCCTTTTCTATACTTTTTGTCAGCAGGTCCCATACCCCATTCAGCAGGAACCCCACGTTTTCCCCAGTCCTCATTTTGCTGCTAAATTACTTGTAGAAGCACTTTCTGTTGCCCTTCATGTCCCTTACCTTTTTCAACTTTAGGCAGGCTTTGACCTTCCTAAGCCTGTCTTTGCGTACTAGAGCAGTGTCTCTATATTCATCCCACCTCTTGTAAGCGTTCTTCTTATGTTTAAGTTTTCTCAGAAGCTCCTTGTTCATCCATGCAGGTCTCCTGGTGCCTGTGATTTCCTGCATGTTGGGTTGGATTTTTCTTGGGTTTGGAGGAGATCATCCTTCAAAATCAACCAAATCTCGTGCACCTGTCTTCTCTCTAGGCCCATATCCTATGAGTTTCTCTGAAGCAGGTCCCTAAATAGGCTGGATTCTGCTCTCCTGAAGCCCAGACTTACGATCCTGCAGTTTGCCTTGTTTCCTTTGCCTTGGTTGAGACTTAAGGCTTGGTTCAGTGACTTCTCTGGTTTGAGCATCAATAGGGTTAGTATCTCAGCCTGTGTTTGTGCTGGGCTGACTTGGTCTCATGTTTTAATCTGAACTAGAAACTTTTGTATCTGTGAAACTTTTACCTTGAGTGAACCAGTCAGACCAGGTCTGGGTAAGTACCAAATGTTCCTGCAGAAGACTACACTGTTCTTAACTTATATTTACTAATACATCTGTTCCTTATGTGTGTTGGTCTTCCGTACCGATGCTGGTACTGATGCCATTAGTCTATCTGATTCCGATTGCTAGACACAGATTTATATCTAACTTCCATCTAGTCAGATGTCATTAGAATGACTCCGGCTAGACCCATTTCCATCCCCTTATGTGTGCCTGGAAATGAGGTCTAAATTTGTATGCCCTGGATTGTCCTGAGATCATGGTATCACCCAAAATATTTCTTCAAGGTGAAACTATCCTGTCCTGTGTGTATCTAAAAAAAACTGGCCAAGAAGAGTTGACTGCACAACTAGCTGAGGAATTATATAGACTATTCTGTTTGTTACAGAATCCAAAATTTGGTCAATATCCACATGGTCATTAGTAAGTTTCAAGTAGCATGGGTATGGCCAAGGTATAATGGGATTCTTAGGAGTGATCGGGGTGGTTTTCTCAGTGGAGTTTGTCCAGTACCTTTCTTCAAGTTCTGCATCTTCTCCCCACATGGTTTACTGTAAGCAGTGGCTATGCCAGCTGATATTTAAGGGGAGTGGATACACCTCTCTCAAATGCTGTACCTCAGAACAAATTGCAGAGTAATACCCTAGTTGGTATCCAGTATTCCTGGTCAGCACAGACAGTGAAGTGCTGGCAAAAATACTTGCAAAGTGATTGGAGAAGGCTCTGCTTGCTTTTAGCCACTACCACCAAATTAGCTTAATTAAAACCAGCTGTGGGAAAGTGGTCTGCTGCAACTGATAAATCTCATTTCCTTCTCTTAAGTGTCTGTGGGCCTGGAGCTGGTGATAACTGCCTGCTTGGATGCAGTGAGGATCTTGAGGTGGTTGCAGTTCTCTTCCATATGTGCAATTTTGAAGTTGGCCCTAAATCCCGCTTTTGGCTCGTGTTTCTCCATATGGAGTCCTTGGCCTTGAGATGGTCGGGCTTGTGTGTCGCATTGAATAGCATCTATTATGGTTAGTGTTGCCATTACTTGATTTGGTTTGGGAGAATGAGTGGGCATGTTTGTTTTAGTATGGTTTAAGAAGAATGTCAAGGTTATCCAGCCTGAGAAAGATGCTCTTTTATTAAAGTTTAAAAAACTTACAGACCCGAAAGAATCCGTTCCCCCACACCCAAATCCTGGCTTTAAAAACCAACAGCTTAAGCCATTTAGAAACGTACAGCATTTGGTTTTTTTTTCTGAATGACCAGCAGTTGTTTGTGTTTTGTGAACTGGTATTTCAGGCTTCTGCAATATTCTGCTGTACTCATTGCTGTCTCTCTTCACTTAATCCTCTCCTCCTTTTCCCTGTCATCTGTTCAGTTGTGCAGGCAATTTCACAGTCAAACTTATGGCCAAAAAGTTGCCTACATTGATAGCTTGTCACAAACCAAGAAGAGGCCATTTTCCATTTCTGAATTGATCCCAAACCTGCCAACATCAAGCTGTTGGATTATTATTTTTTTTTTTTGCCAGTCAAATGAAGTTGTGTTGGATGAGGCAGCTGTTTTAGAGTAAGGTTAATAAAATGACTGTTGCCTTTTATAAGGAGTTCTGTTAGTGGAGTAATCCAGAAATGGCGAAACTCTAAAATTTGTGAATCCCAGCGAGCCTGTGAAATCCTGGCTGGGAGCATGCTTCAGCAGGTGGCTGGAAATGCTAATAAGGAATGGGGTCTGTTGTGGAGCGCTGCGGAAGGTTTGTCTTTCTGAGATTACGATGGATTTTCTTTGTGGAAATTGAATTAATTTAAGAATGGGAGTTGCTCTTGGCAGCTCTCAATTTCTGAAGTTCCAGCCTTTGGTGAAGTAGAGTTGGCAGTTTCACACGAACTTCATCAAAACCATTTGATGTTTCAGTGGTGCTGATACTGCTGGATCACTGTTCTTAAGCAAGCTGCTCCCTTGTCTTGATGTTTTGATTAAAGCAGTCCATTGATCTGGGGTGGTTTTTGCTTTCTGTTTCAGGCGTGGTTTTTTTTTTTTTTTTTGCTTTATTGTATTTTCCAGAGGCCCTGCAAGTCCCCTGAAAGTCTGTGGCCACTCTAAAGAGCAAAGCTAATATCGATGTTTCAGAGGCATGACTGTACAAGGTAGATTGTTGCGTTGTGGCAGATCTGATCATTTGGAGCTTAAAATTTCTAGTGTTTTAGAAGGATGTGAGGAAAAATGTGTGTGAATGCGTGTGACCAAAAAAAATAAAAAAAGGAGTTGCATCAATAATTACCATTCTACTGAACTTAAAAATTTTAGTTGCTTTCCTTCAATATTGTTCCAGCTTGTAGTAGTAGTAATAATAATAGTAATGTCATCTATTGTGTTTGCATGTTGCAAACATGCAAGAGACTTTATGGCTTTCCAAATAGGGTCACTCAGGATTTTCAGACGCAGTACAGCAGATGAGCGTGGTCACACTGTTCGTCTGTGTGCCAGTTTTCTCATAATTTACTGCCTAGTTCTGGTTTACACGTGAGCTTTGTGTCACTGCAAGCTTAACTTCTGACAGACGACATCTTTTCAGTACAGTTTATCCTTGGACAACAAGCGTTCTTGTGGCTGGAAGAGAGACTGGCCTCTTTCTTAGTCCTAGCCCACCTTGGGAAAGTGGCTACTTGGTTGTGCTTTTAGCCACTGTTGACTTGGAAACTACACTGAGTTGTGTGTGGGATTTTGTTGGGGTGTTGGGTTTTTTTGTTTGCTTTGTTTTTTTAAGAAGACTTGCTTAGTTTGTGAAACAACTTAGGTGCTCAGAAGTTTAATTCCATTGATCCTAGAGTGGAACCAATGTTTCTAAGTATTTAACCTTGTGGGTGTCTTGAAGTCTGTTTTCTCACTAGCTTGTTTCTCTGCCAAGTGATAATTTAAAGGGATTCATTGTATTTTTGTGTGTGGTGTGATAGGAGGAGCACTTTTTCTTTAGATTATCTCCAGCTGTATTTGTCCGGGGCTGGGCAGTGTGATGATGGACTTCTGCTATTGGAATAACTTTTTCACTGTCCTGCAATCTCTGCACATGGAAATGAGGGGCTGCTGACAGTATCTGGTCCATCTCTGTGTTATTTTTCTTAGGTTTTGCTGAAGCAAACTTTGTATTCAAATGAAATGCTTCTGTAAAAGAAGATAACAGGAAATGAGAATCTATATATGCACTGTTCAAACCTATTGTGTAGTTTGTCTTTTTTTTTTTTATTTGGGGGGCTGCTTTTTGTTTGTGGTTTTTGTTTTTTTTTCCCTCCAAGCTTTCATAGTTAAGTGGATACTCTGGGAACAGAGTAGCATTTGTTTCTGGCATCTTTTTAGGATGCACAGATGCCTTCTGGAACATCTTTATTTCAAATTTGCATGTGTCAGTGTTTGGTTTAGGATGATGCAAGGTTTTTACATAGACATAATGCCCCTTGTAGACCTGTTAGTGTGGCTGGAAGGTGAAGACAAGTTGGAGGCACACAAGCTGCTCTTTAAGATATTTGTGCAAAAAACATGAGTGAAAAAAAGGATCCAACAAACCTTTCTGCTTAGAAACCTTTCATGTTAATAAATGGTCTAGGTCCTTGTAATGCAAAAGAAAGTAGAACATTTGCCGTTTTCTGGAGAAGATGCCTATGAAGTACTTTTGTTCAGGAGCTGGTTCGTGCGCATAAGCTTTTCTTGTGCCTTACTCCTTTCTGTCATTTGTTTGTGTTCTGGGCAGAAACAGGAGAGATGAGAAGTGCCACTATAAAGCTGTCCATATGAGCTTGCTGGCAGTTATTCTGGCAGCTGGGCCAGATGTTGTGCACTTTTAAGTTTTTGGGAGGCTTTTGACCACTGGCTTAATATCATAAGTGGTAGGTCATTTTCAAACAAACTCAAGAATGTGAGTTTCCTGATTTATACTTCTGCATTTGAAGAAGGAGAGGTTTCTGAGAGCTAGTGTGGAAAAGCCAACACACAGAAGACATTTTTTCCATACCAGGGAGAGAGAGAGGAAAAAATGTTGAATGGCTCCAGTAGGCATAAAACCAAGGCCAGGCTATTAAAATAGTTGTTGTCCTAATTGGCATTAATTGCATGTAAGTATCTTTATTTATGTAAAACAAAGATAATGTGCAGCAGCCTTCCAGAGCTCTCTGGCAGTTGTGTGAGTGTATGTAAGTTTAAGACACTGTCACTAATACACTTCTTAGGCTGTGCTTTATTAAGGTTAAAAGTGCACATCCATTTTGATAAAAATACTACAAGAGTAAAGCAAAAATACAAAAGTCCTTCTAATGATGATGCTTTTTTTTATAGTAGCTGAGGTAAAAATATGTATTTTGTTTGCATTATGAAAATACAGAATTAATTTTCCTTATGCCAGTGCTGTGCAATAACCTAATCAAGAAATTTTAGTGTATTTGTCTGTAGTTTGAAACTGAACCTTTTCTTAAGGATAAATTTAAGGGTATTTTACTTCCTTCATATTTTCAAGCTGCTAGTTATGTAGTAAAGAGTAGTAACGTTTGAAAGTTTTCAGGTGTTTTTGATATGGAAGTATTTCTAAAAGATTGTCCAAAAGTTATGTGATGTGAGCACTAACCAAGAATAATGAAGGGAGTATGCTATTGACATTTTTCTAATGATTGGAATAAATATTATTAGGTAAAAATTGTTTTAAAAATACTTTGAGAACAATTTGCACCTTTTGAAGTGTGGTTGAAAGCAGCCAGAGAGCATTGACCAATTAATTTTTGTTTACATCTGTTTTGTACCACCAAAATATTGTGGAGTCTGCAAATGACTTAGTGGAGTATTTTTCAAGGGTTTATGTCTAAATGAGTGTTGTTAGGTACTTGAATTAAAAAAGTAAAAAAAAAAAAAAGTATTCTTACTTGACTAAATAATGGCTATACTAATGATTATTAGACGCATTCCACACAGAATAATGAGATTTACCTTTGTTTCACTAGTTTTCTGTCTTAAGTCATGTTGGTAGTTAAATTTGTTGATCTTCTAAATATTCCTAATAGTTAGGTCTGACAGTCCCAACAGTCATACACAGGTAAGTGTAAATGCAACTTGCCCTGTATCCCCTGATGTATCCAATGTACAAGTCTCCTGTTAATTTTGATTAAAAAGACAGCTCTAGTGTTGTTCCATTGCTGAGATTATCGAGGAAACACTAGTAGTGACCCTTTTAAAATAAATGTGTTAAAGAATTCATGCTTTTGAAGTATTAGCTGGAGGTGTATGTTCAGAAGAAGGTACATATTCTGAACCTAAAGCAAGTGCTTTACATTTCAGTGCACAAGTACTGTGTTTCTTGATGAAAATAGTGAATCTTTAATTCATTAAAAAAATATGGTTTCTCTTCATGTTGCTTTGATTAAAGACTGGTACTACCATTGATGCTCAAAAAAATGTTTTTGTACTGAGCTGGTAGTATCTTACTGACCCACGTTTTCACATTTGTTCCTGTGTAATTCCTCAACTGCCAATATACATTTTCTGTCTTGCACATGGGTTGTAAGCTTAGAAGAGAGAAGTTTTACTGTTTTGTAATTTATTGCATGTTCCACTATGGAATTTGGGTGTATGTCTGACTTCTTAGTGCTACAATAATAATTGAAACCAAAATATGAGACTTGCCTTAGGATATGAGCTCCTTAAAATACTGAGGATCTGCTTGGGATTAATTAAAGATTTCTCTCTGTCAAGAGAAAAACTCTCAGGTGCCAGCTTTGTTGGTACAGTTTGGCCTGTTTGCTTTTGTGATTTTTACGGTAGATCTATACCTTGTGTTCCTCAAAGCCAAGCATATTTTCACTGAACTTCTCCAGCATCTTGATCTCCCCTTCTCCTTTGCATTTGGGGACCATTTGTTCATCTCTTCTGGGAAGAGCTACCTGGTACTGTTAGCCTTCCCCTGGAACAGGGGGCTGTGACAGACACCGAGGAGCTACAGATATTGGATGCTTGGAGTGAAGCACCACGTTGTCATTGTGCCCGGAGTTTCCTTGGTCACTGCACTGCAAAGTTATGTAGTAGATCCAAATAAATGCTGATCTTATGAGCAAAACATACCAGCCCTTCCTGCTACCAAATGGTTGTTTGGGCGCTGCTGAAGACAATAGCAATGCAATATCCTTCTGAAGCATTTGCCAGCTGGCTCAGGACACCACATCTTTTCATTCAGTTCATTAATTGCAGAATAAAGAAAATTGGCATGCTCAGAACATGTTAAAAATACATCTGTTCGGAACTTGCTTAGTTAATTTGCCTCTTCATTATGAATGTCATGATGGAAAAGGAGTGAAGCGCCCTACAGCAACTGTAAAAGTTGGTTAGGTTCCATGAAATTCATAAAAATTCATTAAAGAAGTATTACTACATCTTTCAAGTTCTGTATCGCTAAGAGAGTTGACGTTTCAATTAAATGACAGGAAATTGAGAGCTGATAGAGAATTACTTTGCAGTTTACAATGTAACCAGTAGATCTTGATGCCACCTGAAATTATTGAGACAAGTGATAATACTTAGCCATATCCATTCTTAGCTCTCATGTCTTTATTTTTCACAAGGGAAAAGAAGCAGATTGTTTATCTTTACAGATGAGAAATGCTTAATTCCATAAAGGACTTGTTCAGGGTTGGAGAGGTTATAGCAAGATTACCCATATTGGCTGTGTTTTACATTGGCCATGAGTTTGCAGAGACAAGCTCTGAACCAGCCGTGTCTGGGCAGAACTTGTTCCTGAGCCTCATCCCTCTGTGCCCAGTTCCTTGCTGTGGAAACTGGCCAGCTCCAGGTTGAAGCCAAAAGGGACCTGGTGCCTGGGCAGAGTGGATGACCAAGGAATTTGGGTTCAACTCTTAAGCTTGGCTGTGAAGTCATCTGTTGATAAAAAGGGTATGTTGTTGGGTCAGCCACAGAAATGGAGAGAGAACCTGTATGGCCTACTTTAGTACTCTATGCTTTAAAAGTTAGTACTATATAAATAAGGAGAGTATTTAAAGAGACGCTGACAAGAGCAACAGTGCAGAAACTTTTCAACTTTGTACAGTTACAGTGCATGAGTGAATTTAATATTTAGATCAGAATGAAATTTTTCTATTTTTATAATATTTCACAAATATACACATTCTCAAATGAGGGTGAATCTTCCCCTACAGGTACGTTATATGAAACAAGAACCAGCCCGATCCCACATCTCCGTAGTGACACAAGTATAGCCAGGTGGCACATGGAGCAGGCTTTCAAGTTTAGTAAATTGTCTTAAAACAAGGCTGTGCTGCAGTGTTTCTGTTGTGCTAAAGTAGAAAATCCAGAATTTATTGGAAGTGTTCTTTGCAATCAGATGTTTCCTGTTGCTGAAGATGTGTCCTGTTGCTGAGTGACTTTTCCCTTCCCATAAAGCGAATAAGTTTGAACTTTGAACCTGGGTCTCCTATCAGTTGCAGACAGCACTGACTGAAACTTTTCATATGGTTTGCTTGCCAAAACATGCAGTCCCAGTATTTACCGCTGTAAACTTGCACATCTGTGATTAGGAAGTGTGCCTGTGCTCTCTGTGTGTCGACTTCATATATTCCTCATCTTAGATAGCTTGTAATGTCTTGTGGTGTCTTAAGCGTGGGAACACTACTGACTGTTTTTCACAGAGTAGGTATGTAGGAGCTGAAATTACTAGTAAGAGTGGTCTTATGTATGTTTCCTTTGACCTTCAGTGACACCGTGTGAAGTGGTGCATGGGGATGTCATAATTAGTGCCTTGAGTTTTGGATAAAGAATATGAGTAACTCGAAGCATCCTTGAGGCTGTGGTACAGAAGATGTTCTTGTGACTGGTGCTCATAGCCCAGAGCCATCTCACTGTGTTTAGAAAAAGGCAGAGAAGTAGGAAAATCAGTTGTACTATAGAAGAAAAAGCTTAGTAAAGTGGAATAAAACAAGCAGTGGAGGGGATCACAACATTAATGCAAAAGTAGGATACTGAAGAAATTAGTAGAGTGGCATTTATCATTAGACCAAATAAATTACTTATCCCTTCACAAAAGTCTGTCTTCAGCAAGTAAAACAAAACATTAGGAAGTGAAGGATTCTCTGTCAAGTAATTCATAAGTGCAGGCAATTGTTCCTGTGTTTCACTAAATCTGAGCAAGGGTGTTCATGCTTTAGGGTATCGAAGTGGGACCTCTGTGAAATAAAACTGAAATGATTTAGTTCCCTTCAGTTTCTTGGATATAAGAATTATCCAGAATGTTGCATAGTCACGATAAGAGTGGATTTTTTTCCAAATGTTTTTTCTTTGGGGCAAGGGATGTTCTGAGAATGATCTTCTTGCCAAATGAATCCCGACAGTAGCATGTTTTCTGAGAGTGGCACTGCTTTTGTGAGCTTTTTTCTGACTAGATGACACATAAGGATAGCTTTTGTTATGACTGGTCTATTTGTCACTTAGTTATGAAGAGTTTTGTGCATTAAGTGTTCCTTCTCTTGTATACATCATGTTCTAGAATATTGAACTCAAATAGAAAATAAATTTTGATGGCTACTGGGGTGTTTGATCCTGTCCTTTTTGGTACTCAGCTGAAAAAGGAAGACAACTGAGTTACAAACACTTTTCTTTATGGATGGTCTTCTAATTCTGTGGTAAAAAAGCAGCACCTAAAGTCTTTCTTTTCATTCTGACTCTGAATCAAAATTTCATTCTTTAATGTTGATACTGAAATTGCTGTTCAGGTGATGCTCTGCAGGATATTTGGTCTCTGAGCGAGGTCCAGAGGTAGAAATTACTTTAAATGTTATTAAATATGGTTTGCAGTTCTGTAAGAGTCCATCGGAGTATCTGGAGAACAGGGACATGGAATAAGAAGCTTAACAGTGGTCGTGCATGCAAGAAAGCAGTGCAGACCTCGGAGCTTGAGTCTCTGTATGAGGATGTGCCAAATTACAGCCTTATATTGTGATGTATTATTGTATTCCCTGTTTGGCTTGGTCTGTGGAGCATATTACTGTAATGATATGTGGTATCGAGGCTGTGTTAAGCCTTTATTATTAAACTGTTATAACTCCTGTGGGACTGATGGTTTGTGGTTTCTCAGGACCACTTCCAAAGCAGCACGCAATCATTTTTTTTACGGATTTTTTTTTTCCTGGGGAAGTTGGTTTATTGCTGAAGTCTGGTTTTGTTTTAAAAGGAAAAAAAAAAAGAAAGAAAAAAGGATAAGAGAAGTTATTGGTTCAGCTTCTTTGGTTTCCAATTGGTGAGTCAAATATCTACAAGTCCTTGCAGGGAGAATTTGTAAAAAGAAAAAAAGTTAGTGGCCTCTCAAAGGGACTTACTGTAAAAGTCTTAACTGAAATTCTGAAACAGCACTTAGGTAAACATACACGTTCTTGATTAAATGTGGGTTATATAAGAGTATGTTCTCATTCTGTGTTGCCACTGCTTGTTTTCAGTTTGTATATTACATTTTCATCAATGATGAAATCAAAGCAAGGACAGTATTTGCACTGGAAGAGGCAGCTCAAGGTTAACAAAACAAACAGGAGCAAGGATTTGCAGGAGACCGAAGGTGGGGAGCACTGGAGTGGAAAAAGGATGTGTGTGGGTGAAGAGATGCGGGGTCAGGGACACCTAAAGTGCATCCCTTGCCTTGCAATACAATCAATCCTCATACCTGGGTGGCTTATCTGGAGTGTGGTGTAACTGCAGCAACAAGTGTAGCCACCTCAGATTTGCAGGGTTTTTGTGTGTGTTTGTTTTTCTTCAGGACAAAACTGTGTTCTTTCAAAGTCAAGGTCAGCTCTTCATCCAATATGGAGCATTGTTGGAACAGAGTTTAAATTTGTTCCCAGAGCAGCATGGAGTCTCTCTGCACAGTCTGCCTTGGAGCTCCTGGTTCCCGAACCAAACAGGATCCTTGTGTGTGTTCCATAGTGGTGAGATCTCCTGGA
Source organism: Arenaria interpres (assembly GCA_013399435.1). Taxonomy (NCBI): domain Eukaryota; kingdom Metazoa; phylum Chordata; class Aves; order Charadriiformes; family Scolopacidae; genus Arenaria; species Arenaria interpres. Next base: position 22,087 of record VXAK01001735.1, on the reverse strand, counting down.
AGAGGGGTCTCATATGGCAATCCTCAAAGCTTCAAAAGGGCTGTGGTGGAGCACTTCCAGGTAGCCCTGCACAACACTGATTTTTTGGAGGGATGATGGAGCAGATTCACATGTTAGTCCATTTTTTGATGCTGTAGCTGGATGGTGGGTGGGAAGGTAACCCAGAGCATAGGTCCCAATGCAACTTTAACGCTAAGTTGACACAACATGACCCAAAGCAACTTTACAGTGTGGCTGGTGAGGTCTCAGATGTTGTTATTCCCAGCACTGAGAGTGTTCTAAGTGAATGTTTCTGCTGCCTTTGCTGTTTCTGATGGATTGGATCCGATCCAGAATTGCATTTGGATTTTGCTGTATCTTGTTTCTTCTTTTTTTTTCTTCTTTTCTTTTTTAAGCTGCTGTAGCCACTGAAAAAAATGATTGTAGCTAATGTGAAAACAGATGTAAAAGGCTGGCATAGTGGTGTGTGCAGCCTTAAGCTGTGCATCTTGGCAAGTTATTGGGTGTCACATTTCATGATTTGGGCATAAAGGCTGCTCTCCAGTTAAGAAGGCAGAAAAAAACCCAAACACTTAAGCTGCTTTATGGAAGTGGGTAGCTGGAAGGTTGGGGACTGCTCCTTCAGATATAAACACTTCTTGGCACCCAAAGCAAGGGCATATGTAAGTGGGTATGTTTTACATAATGTCTTATTAAGTTTTATTTGCCTTTGAAAGATAGAACAGACTCAGGGCTGTGGGGGAAGGCACTGGGCACAAACTGAGCAGCCTCTTTATCTCTGGAAAAAATATTTGAGAAAGCTGGGAGGATCGTGAGCTGAGTGATATCCGGAAGAGATTTGAAGCTAGAAGCAAAGAAACTGTTCTTGTGTTCATGGAAGCAGGCCTTGGTGTATTTGCAAGCAAATAAATCTGGTTTGCCTCAAAGAAATGCTTATCTCCATCATCTTCTGAAAAAAATAACCTGTAGCTTTGAATTGGGCTGAATGCGAATAGCTGTCTGGGCGGAAGAAAGGTGACACAAGATTATCTTCTCAGCCTTTTTCAAGTTCATAGCTTCTTCCCTTTTGAGGTGTAAATGCCAGAATTAAACACAGTATTTTAATAAAGATCCATG
>VXAK01001735.1:0-20914 GCA_013399435.1 Arenaria interpres | reverse complement strand
GGGGGGGATGGGACGGGACACAAGGGGGGGCAGGAAGAGGAGGAGAATTGGCTGTAATGCAGGTCATTCACAGTGAATTTGATGTTGAAACTGTGAAACTAATAGTCACGTGGAGGACTGGATTGGAAAAGGGAGCTCACATGCTTACACTGCTTGTAATTTTTTTTTTGTTTATAGGAGGAAGATAATGTTCTCAGTTAAGGGAATGAAACATTATACTATTTTTGTGGGCTGCAATAATGGTATTAATTTGATGCTTGTAATACTTTTCAGCCATTCTTGGATAAGTCCTAATATTTCATGCGAAGTGTGTGAATGCAAAATATATTGGAGGAAAATGAACAATGTTTAAATTTGGCATTAACTACAAAGCAATGCTCTGTGTTGATAAAAATCTCAAGTTTTTTAAAAGTAGAACCCCACAGAGATACTTCAGAATTAATTGATGGCAGATGAATTTAATGCAGTTAAAATGAATTAAACCCCTTGCCATTTAGAATAATATAAAGATGTCTGAATTATATTCCCAGAAGAGGAAATACAGTTGTTAAGTCCAGATGGATTTTTATTTTTATTGGAATAAGTTTTGAGACTAGTAATATCTTTCTTTTTTTTTTTAATGTTAATACTATAGTGTTGGATCTGGGACAGCACAGACCTGCTTTTTAAAAATTGTTTTAAATCCAGTTAAATGAACAGTTATACTAGTTTATTTTGAAAATTAGCACTTTCTTATTGAATTTGTAAGAGTTGGAAAATAAGTACGAGGATGACCTACAGCATAGAAAAGCCAAGGGCTCAATCCTATGTCAAGTTATAAGCTGAAACGTGGTAACTGCCCTGTGTGTGACTGTAGCCTGCCCAGATGTACGGTGATGCAGCGGGAGCTTAACCTCTTTCCAGCACCTGAAATCTGACCGTGCGTGGGCTTTTTGCCTTGCACTGTGGGCTTGCGCTGAGGCAGCTGCTGTGGTGCTGCAAAGGATGCACCATCAGCTCATCACATCTGAGAGAAATTTTAAGGGATTCAGTCTGTTCATTTAGCTGAAGATAAGAAGCAGTTCTGCTACTGCGCTGTCAGTTTAAAGCTTCTCATTCCATAAAATCATTAGTCCTATCATGGTGGTTTGCTCTTTGCTGCATTTTAGCCATTGACAAGTGGGCTTTAAGTTCTGGGCCCAGTTCTGCTCCGCTGGTGATGGAGTAGAATTCAGTAGACTTTATCCTTCAGTTGGGATTGGCATCAAAATGGATGGTAAATCAGGAGGCTTACTACCAAAATATGTGTTGGTTTGTCTCAAGTAAGAATGCAGCTGGAAAAAACCCTACCATTGAGCATGGTACCATATTGCAGCTCCACTTGGAACAGAATATCAAGTTATTACTGATAGGTTTTGCAAACAGGTCCTGGGGGTGTGGTATATGAGGAAAATGAATGATTGATAAAGAGGGTGGATGATGGCATGAGCTAAATGCAAGCTGGCAATTAGGTTTTCTACATGGCCAATGTCAAGTTGCGTGGGTGAAAACTAGGAACTGGAAACCACAATTGAAGTAAAGTGTGCCCCATCATATGAAACAGTAACTAAAACTATGGGGCATTAACTGATGAGCAAGAGTTGTTATTTACGATCATGGATAAAAGTGCTGTTGTGATCCCCAGATGGCTAAATAAAAGGGTATCAAGCAGAGAGATTGTATTTTCTTGATACTTGGCACGCATGGTACAAAGGTGAAGGATACTGATAAATTGAAATGTATTCAGCTGTGGAGCCACTAGTGCGAGTAAAGATGTGGAAAACATGGCGAGAACTGCACGGAGCACAAAATACTTGCCTTAACAAACAGTGTCAGGGAAGAGCTGATCGTAACAGACGAATCCCCTAAGTGGGGACAAAATATTGATAATACATTTCATAAGAAAAAGCTCTCCAGTCTAGCAGTTAAAAGTATATTATGATTCAGTTTTGGTAAGGTTGACCAGGCTTATTAAACATGAAATGAAATTATTTTCAATAAATTGTAGGTACTTTGTTGGGTAATGACATCGTGATTTTTGCATACTCCAGCATTCTGCCTTTGATAGATGCCTGTTGTTCTGTCTGGCTGGTGAAGAAGTTGTTCTGCTTCCTGGTGGAAGGGAGCATAAGGAGTTACTTAAGAAAAATAACAAGAAAACGTTACGGCAAGAAATGGTGCTAAGAAAAAAAGGGAAAATGAACTTGTACTCTTGTGTTACAGATTCAGTGGTTCTTTCCTTTGACTCCGTTGGACATACGATAGGCTCAGGTACAACGTTGCCTTCTTCTCTATCTCCCACCTCATGACAGGGCTTCTGTTTAATCGGACATGGTAGCCATGTTGGGAGGCAGGTCACTGAGTCAGACTTCTGTGAGAATCAACCATCTAGCCAAAGTGGGTAAATAGGTCCTTTTGTAAGTTTAGTGAAAGGATTAAGGGTCTTAGTGCAACACGGGGACTAAGATGTGGGACCCCTTCCATTACCCAGTAACGCAGATGCCCTGGACATGTTACATGCGTTAGTGATGCGGTTTGTGCTTCTTTTCTCATGTGAAAGGCATTAAGATGATGTCACCCACCAGCTGAAGAGAAACTGTTCCATGCTACTAAGAGAGTTTCTCAGCTAAACAAACAGTTGAGTTATTTGGGGAAAGACATCGGGAATGCTGCCAGGAAGGAGAAGGCGAAAGAGTCGTAGTTAGACAAATAGGGCTGGAAACTTTTTTTCTGGGTGGAGATTGACCAGCATTATCAAACCCCAAGGAAAATGCTGCCCAATCTAGTTTCCTTTGGAACCTGAACACGACCTTCAATTAAACTGAACCAGAAATCAAAAATTCTTTTGTTGGGTGCACTTCATGAAACCAGTAACTATCCATTTGGCTACATGTAATATGTGAGCTGTAGCCGAGGCACACCATAGAGAGCACAATACTGGATAAAATTCAGTTTACAGTGTATGTATAATGATATATGAAGTGCAAAGGAAAAGCTAAGAATTACTCTTATGACTTAAAACCCTTTAAAGATGGGGATAATTACTGTCTTGAAAAAAAAAAAGAAAAAATAATCCCAGTGAAGATTTTATATTTTGTCTTGCTTACTAGCCTTTCCTCTTAGGTTGATAGGGAGAACGTGCTGCCTTCCAACATAGCACCTGTCTTCTGCCTGCACAGTTTGAGAGAGAGCCCACTGCCTGGCACTAACAGCAAAGCTTGAACACAGATTTCCAATTTACTAACCCCCGAGCTAGTGGTAGTAACTTGCTTTGTTTACAACACTCCAAATGCTTTCTGCTTTCCCTGCATCTTCTCTAAAACTTATATCAACTTGGAAATGGATCTGTTGTGGGTGCATGATCTGGTGTGGGAGTATTGTTAAGGTGCTGAGTGCAGAGTGGATATGTTGTTGTGTGTATGGGGGAAGAGACCCTCTATTAACTCTCTTTAACTACTTAATATCAGTCATAACTGAAGTGTGTCATTGCCTGCCTCCTTCTGTGTTGGGTGATGGTTTCTTTAGCCTGCAAAAGCAGGGGGGAAGTTGCATATGTTTGAACTACGAAATCTGTGAGTAAAATTCAGGGAAATACTTTGATTACAGCTGAGTATGCCTGACTCTGTGTACCTACACCGGAGTTAAGCTGGATTGATGTTGGTACAGCTAAGACCAGAATTTGTCCCGGAGTCAAATTTTTAAATATTACTTATGGATTTTTTTTCCCTATTACTGTTTTGGCTTCTGACTGTTGTGAAAACAGTTAACCTTGTGGATAGCTTCCAGTGCAGGGGATCTATGGAGTTAATCATAAATGTTGTGTTATGATACTACCAATAGGATGGTAAACTTAGTTATGAAAAGTTATGAAAATAGTTCAACTGCTCCATGTCTTTTGGAGTTCTGTTAACATGGAGGGTGGGAGACAAGCTAATACGAGCCAACAGACTGTCTGGGTCTGTTTTAAAAGCACTGGTCTCTGTTCTGCTTGTATATTGCAACTCAAGCTTGGATTGGTTAGGAGTGAGACAGTAAAATTTGATCTTTTGTAAACCCTTCCGCTGCAGCAAGATTGAATTTCTTCATTGAAGAAATCTGAAGAAAATTCATATATTGGGGAAGAGAGCCTCAGAAATGTCTGAGAGCGATGTATGTTTATTGTTTTCATATTTAGTATTTTGCATTCACTGTGCTGCAAACTTTAACTTGCTCTGAACTGGTATGTGTAATATGATGTCAAGATGTGTGATGCCTGTCCAACTGAGGGATAGCTTTCCTTGTTGAACAGGAAGGAGAGAGAGAAAAACTGTGGCTATTGTGCTTCCGCTGTCCATCCCATCTCACCTTGCTGCAGACCCAGGAAAAGACAGAGCCCAGAAACAACCCAAAGAAACAATGGCAGCTCCAGGCCCAGCCATTCCTAGTAGGTGATGTTTCAGGTTGGGGTAAGAAGGGACTGAAGTAACATACTTTGAAACATAAAAATACATATACCTCTTTCTTTATTAGTTGGAATTAAACAGCTGGGGTTTCATGCTGCTTAAAACTAGTACTCATTAACTTATATTTGCATATTAAACAGTTTCTTAGAATTGCTCTTTTGTATTTGGAATCATGCCATGTGAAGGGCAATGTCTTGTTGCAGCTTCTGTATTTTATTTGAATTGACTGTTTGTCCTTATCTTGGTTTTCCACTTACTCTTTGTCCCACACACAAATCTCAAGTCTTCAGGGAGACTGGAAATGTGTCCTTATGCATTTCAGATAAATGACACTCTCTAGGTTATTCCGGATAAACTTCCTGAACTGAGTGTTCAGAAGATCATCTGGTTCTGAAGCCTTCAAGTACTGCTTCATGGAAGATTATTAGCCTAGAGGACATGAGAATCAAAAATGCTTGGAGAGAGAATGAACTGTCTGAGGCTCATGCTGTGGTCTAGCCTTTGTGAATCCAGATGTTTTTGTGATTTTCTTCATCACTGCCCCTCCCCTTAAAAGACAAAGTTTGATGCAGCAAAGATAAATGTTTGATGTGATGTCTAGGCCAGTGTTTCAAGCCATTTCAGAAAGGAGAGTGTCGTGCTCTGAACTTGGGAAACGTAAAGCAGGACACAGGGAGTTGGAGGAGACATAGATTTCATTTGTTTGCCATAGACAGCTAGTTCTCTTTTCTTTTTTTTTTTTTTTTTTTCTTCCCTCTCTGGTTGCTTTGTTTTACTTAGTTGCTAGCAAATCAAAAGTTGGACCTTGAAAGTCAGATTTATACCACTGCTATTTTTGTTCAAGACTTTTTCTACCTCCTGTGTCTGAGAACGAGCAAGTTACATTTTTCTGCTCTAAGCCTCATTAGGATAGGAGTGCACTGAATGTGCAACTTTCCCATCTGCTAATGTTCTTGCTGGAAACGTTGAGGTTCAAAATACCTTATGGCTGTAGCTCACACTGTTTAGATGTGTTTGATTGCAGTACTGGGCACTGGTTGTGTAGCAGTTGTTCTCACTGCAAGCTTAAAACCCAAGAGTTCTAACACCTCGAGCAACTATGTGTTATCTAGGTCTTGCTCAAATTGTTTGAATATTTTAACTTTACTGTTGCTTTTTCTTTTCAATTTAATACTTAAACCTTATCAAAAGTTTGGCTTGACTTCTGCAAAGGAAATGGAGCTTTTAAAATTAGATTTAGAGTAGCTTATCTTCTGCGGCTCATATGGTTGTGAAAGCCTACATGGCAGACAATGCTTCCAGATGCTGAGTTCACAATGATAGTGGAGTAATCATTTGAGAATTTAAATCTATGCTTATTTAGGAGTTTGCAGTTAGTAATTCCTTATGCAAAAGTCGTTAATCATTAGTGGGAGAAGCTGTGAGATCTATGAGGGAAACTTTCTCTGCTTCCTTTAGCTGCTGAAGGTGCTCAGATAACCATTTTGTGAGGGAAGAAAAAAGCCTTGTGTCTGTTCTCCTAAATACAACTCCAGAGTGAATTTGGTGACTCCTTTCCTATGTTTTGGATGAAGGCCAGGAGTTAGGAATACAACTGTAATCGTCAGGTATCAAATCGGTAGAATAGTGACAAATTCCTAGCATGAGAGAAAAACATTGGTGACTTGCAGAAGATCACTTGCTGTTCTTTGGCTTGCTTGATGAGAATCTGGTAGTATAGGAGTATACAAACTCTGATCATTCCCAGATTTCTAGGTTAGTTGATATTAATTTAGATATTATGTTAATGAATAAAATTTGTGAGGCTCTGGTAGATGTTCTTGGTTTAAGGAAAATATTTTTAATTTATGATGTGGTTCTAGTGTGTTGGGTTTTTTGTGTTGTGGTTTTTTTTTTTTCCTCCAAAATGCATTTCTGACTATCTGTCTTAATGCTACGTGGTAGTGATGGGAAAGGAGAGATGAACTTACTATGCTGTGTTTCTCTGTGTTCCTGTAAAGTAGAAAACAAATGAGAAAGATTATATATTTATTTTCTGCTGGTTTTAGTGGCTCTATTCTGCAAAAATGCTTTTCCCTTTTCATTTTTGATTAATGAAGTTCTACTTCATTCTTTATTTCTTTGAGCTGTAGACTGTGGGAGCTGCCTGAATCTTTGCCAATGACTGTCATGTATCGGTTGCATAGTCCTTATGTGACTTTGCCAGCATGTTCAGTATCATCATCTGTCGTCTTATTAATGCTATATTCCTCCAATTGAAAATACAGCTGTGAATGAGTTGAGGTACAAATGCCAAGAAGTGGCTTAAAGGATACCTTGAAATGAAAGTATTTTAATGGGATTTTTCTCTATCATGTGGCATCTCTCTGTATCAAGTCACTACCTCTTGTAAGTCACTAAAAGCCAATATAGATTACTGTTTTGGTAATATTGTTCTTGACTTTTATTAGGAAATATGATACAATTTCTAAAATAAAGAATATGTCAGAAGATTCAGTAGGGCAGCATTAACTCCATTAGCCAAGTGGATACGTGGTAGTAAATGAAACAACTGTTTATTTAGCAAAGGTTGCAGTCTGCCTTTAAACAGATGACTCCCTGGAAAAAGAAAGAGGGCATATGCAGTTCATAGATGGAAATTTTTCATCTTCCTATTGGAGTCTTTCATAAATTCAGCTTAAAGTAGACAGTTGTTTTTCTACTGTTGAAGGTTGCTATAGTTTTATTAGAAAAAAATTTGTAGGGAGTTATATAGCCCATAAGGCTATAACCAGAGGTTATAAGGTTAAGGTACCCAGAGCCTTTTAAAATGTAATATGCTAGAATGACCTCTTTTTTTTTTTTTTTTTTTTTTTTTTTTTTTTTAAACNTTTTTTTTTTTTTTAGTTTTACAATACCTATTTTGGAGGTAAGACAAGCAGGCAAAAGACCTTCCTGATGGATGACCCCTACACCACTATCAGCAAGTGATTGCTTATTTGTTCTTTCTGTGCCTGGAGGATGAATAATGTAGTTGCAGTGTCTAATGAAGGAGACCCCTCTGGTGTATTGCTTTCCTCAGGCTGTAAAGCTGGGCCAGATGTCTTTGGGGGCCCCAATCAGGCATTATGGGGGGAAAAAACCCACCTTGAAGCTACAGAGCTGGAAATTACTTCCTTTTGCTGCTAAATCTGAAACAATAAGTAGTATCCTCGTGATTTTAGGTGTCACCAGGGCACGCAGGGGTTTGTGACTGGAGACCGATTTCCCCCTTCCCTGCTTTGAACTCACAGGTTTGTATTTCAGTTGTATCGATAGTGCTTGATGTATCTAGTTCCATCAAATGTGGCTGTTTCCATCAGGTGCAGTATCTGGAAAATGAACACTGAGCTTGCTGCAGCAGGTTGGTGTCTTTAGATCAGTTTGCAAAGCCTAGGAACATCTTCAATGGAAGTGAAATTCCAAGTTTTGCTGCTGATGTTGAGAATTCCTTTATGGTTCTCCTTTTTTATTTTTTTTTTCTGCTTAGAATATTGCACAATTTTAACCATTTTTAGCTGAAATATTCTAGGGGGAAGGGAAGGAAAGGATGAGCATGTTTCAAGTTTATGATGTTTTGTTAAAAATGTAAGTTATTCAGTCTTTCCTGAGAATGAAATAGAAAAAAAAAAAAATCACCCTGCCTCACAAGAAAATATTATATCAACAGTTATCAAAAAGTTCTCTGTACTTCTTGCTTTGGTCCTGGTTCTCTGGACCAGGTGCTTCAGGTAGAAAGAGTAGTATTGTCAAGGAAGTTCTTTTGCTCCCCAGATAAAGAGAGAGCGTAAATGAGTCTACATACTAGAAGTTCTTGAAGAATGATTTTTATTACTTTTTTTTTTCCACACATATGGTGGAAATGTCAAATGGGCAGATAGTGCCTTTCCTTGCCCTGTAAAAATATACAGCAGAACTGACATCTGTAAAGACCATGGTTTAACCCTTGCAGCCTGGTGCTAGAAGCATGCTTCACCAATCTGTGTCTGCCTAGAACCCCAGTACACTTGGGATTATCCCTGGTGTTACTTGGATAACCTGGAGAAAGAGGCTGTTAAACTTGTATGCAAAAGAGTAAATGGAGATGAGGAATAGACTGGAACACAGACTTTAGGAGGTAAGCATGCAGTCTGTGGGACAGGGCTACGGAGCCCAGGTGGCCTCAGCTCTACCCTTCTGAACTTGGCTTTACAATCTTATTATTTTTTGCAGTTATTTAAATAGCTTCAGAAAAGAATGCTTTCATCAGTAAGTTCCATCACTGAAGAGGTTAAAGGTGAAAATTCCAATGAAAGGATGCAACATTAAGTGCTTGTTTGTCCAGTACTTTCATTGTTGCTCAGTAATCTTGAGTGGTTTTTTTTTTTAACCCTGGAAGAAAACCTTTATGTTGTCATTTTCAGTTGATCCATCGCATATGACTTTTTTTTCATTAATTCTTTCTTGTCTCTTGAGTTCTAGCAGAATCGCTTTACATCAGCTGAACTTTTGTAACTGTCCGTATGTGTTTTCTTAGTCTAAGGTGAATGTGAGGTGTTTGACCTTTTTCATTGCAGGGTAAGTCATTTTACCTAGCCTTTGCTACAGATGAAGAACCTGCATGTGGACAGTGACCAAGGCTTAGCGCAGTTGCAGCCTCAGTTCCCCAGAGGCTGTGCTGGACAGGATGAAATGTATCCGGGTGGTCTGAGCTATTCTCCACAGGACTTCTGTCTCCTGAGTGTCATACCCATTTCTTTGACAAGCACAAACATTTTGAATAGAATAGCTAAAATTGAATGTTCTGCCTTCCCTCCTGGACTTGCAATTACCACTTAAACACGGAAATAGAGCTGCATATAGCCCATCTTTTTAAAAAGTTTAAATTAATTTTCTGTTTCTGTGGGCAAAGTTATTTGTATTGTGCTTCTAAGTAGCTAGATGCTAAAGGAATTGTACTCAAGTCATCAGTGAAATCATTTATGGGTAGTTAGAAAGGATAAAACCAGTGAGCCAAGTTAATTCCTGGATTGTTGATTTCTGATTAGTAGCATAAGGGGAAAATTTTACGCATTTACTTGTATATAGTTATATTGGCTACAGATGCAAAATGCAATTTGAAACTTGATAGATATTGTACACTGTGCTTTATGGCTTTTTGGGTGGTCTGTATGGAGTTTACAGACATTAGATGATGCATTTCTCACTTGCTGCCTGGTAGCTGGATTTCTGTTGGATACTTGGGAGAAATTTCCATGCTAATGCCAGTATTGAATTTGGCGCAGGATTTGCATCATTTATAGAAATTGCTATGCTTGGCTGTACTTCTGTTCATATAATCCTAATTATATGCTTTATTATGAAATTGTTGTCAGTTATTAGATTCTTACTCAATTCCAATCTTCCTGGAAATGTAGAAATGTGTTTTATTTCTGACCTAAGAGGACCTCTTGTTCATATGGGACATGATGAAACTTCATTTCTCATGTTCATTCGCTTCTGTACACTACTGTAGCACAATGTCAGCTGAGATCTGTAGCTCCTTAGAACAAGTGAGTGTGTGGTCCTTAGATTGCCTTGCTCTCTTCTAATACTGTTCCTTTTATTCTTCACGGGCCTTTCAGTCTATTAGGGGCTGAGAACATAAAGCCTTGTTCAGATTCTTCCACAATGCTTTTAGTGGCTGCAAAGTAAGTTATTACCTTTACTCAGTTTTGGCTTAAAAAAAAAAAAAAGAAACCGAAACAAACTTTCCCTTGGTCAAGGATGATTGGGTTAGAGAAAATCCTATTCCATACAGCCATATAAATGCCTTGTCTGGAGGCATTGATCAGACCTACCAACCTGGTTATATCTGAAGTGAGTTCTCCAGAACAACATCTGTTGGTAGCTCTGCATTGTGCTTCAGTGCAGAGACCTCCTTATGGGGGGGTCATCATGATGATATTGGAACAGGTTGTCCAGAGAAGTTGTGGATGCCCCATCCCTGGAAGCATTCAAGGCCAGGCTGGATGGGGCTTTGAGCAACCTGGTCCAGTGGGAGGTAGGTTGGAAATTGATGATCTTTAAGTTCCCTTCCAACTCTGACTATTCTATGATTCTATGTTGGCAGAGGCCAACATCAAACCACAGTTAACATGGCCAGCTGGTCCCAGGTAGTTCTTGTTGAAGATGCTGGAGTATTTCTGCCTCGCTCTCTCTAGCTATTTTGTTCCATTTTCTCTAATAGTCTGGCACTTCTGTATCCCACTGCATGAAAAAGAGGAGAACTGTTTTTCTTTATTGGCTCATTAACTTGGTGAGTAAGGGTGTAAACTAAGGTGATGGGAGGTGAAAGCAACCTGTAGGTTAGAGCACAGAGAGGATTCGTGAGTGCCAGGGCAGGCTCTTGCAGCAAGTATTTTCAAGGGAGGGAAGGGCAGGAGTGGGATTGCCCCTTTCTGTAGCATTGAGCTGTGTGATCAGCTCAGTCCATCTCCCGTTATCACCATACCCTGACCTTACTGTATTTGAGATTCAAGTTGTATTTATCTTTGATTTAGCAGGTCTGTGTCTTATTTTGTTTTAAATTAAATGCAGAACTCCAGACAAGGACTGCCTTTTCCTGCAGCTGGGCTGTATGCGTTTGGCTTTCTCCAGGTGTTTGAGGTTTTATCTGTCTTTTGTGAATCCAGACCGCTTCCGGGCAGCATGTGGGCTGCACTGTTGTGTCGCAGTGACTTTTGGCCCCTGTGTTCATAGTGATACAGCTAAAAGATATTGAAAGTCTGTAACAGGACTGATTTTTGCTAAAAAGGAAGCTAACTTTGAATCTGTAATTTAGAGGTTCCTGGTGTCTTCCTTGGGGGGAGCAGCATGTGATAGAGATTCATTTCCAAGCCAACAGTAACGCTGTAACTTCCAGAAATCCCGGTGAATGTGAGATAGCCCATGGTTTCTCTGCCTGCAGTAGTTTGCACGTTTCACCAGTCAGCGAGAGGAAGGAGCGTAGATGCTTCTGATTTGATGTTACAGCCTGAAAGGATTATTTACACCCTGCTGAAACCTGCCTTGATGCAGTCCTGAGTGATGTGCTCTGGGCAATCCTGCTTTGCAGGGGAGTTGGACTAGATGATCTCTAGAGGTCCCTTCCAACTCTGACAATTCTGTAAATTCTCTGAAAGTCAAGAACACACCTGTGCTTCTAGTTTGAAGCCAGAAATGTAGTTTTGTTTTGCTATACTTAATATGATTTTTTGTTGCAAGATAGTTGACAAGTATAATTTTACAAGATTGCTTTATACCTCTCTTAATAATCATCAGTGGACATCAAAAGTAACCACTTTAAACCTAGGGAAGGTGAAATGCATGTAAAAGAAGATAAATCTGATGAAACATTGCAATGGAAGTATGTCATCTGTGGCACTTAGCATTTAGTGTGTGTATGTTTTCTGGTGCTGTGGTTGCAAAGCTCATAAAGTGCTGAGTTAATAGAAAGCCCAGGATGATGATGAAGTTATGAGGTGATGCATCTCTTAGTGCACTTCCTCGTCTTGTATCTGCTGTTGGGAAGAAGGGAATGTTAGCTTGAATGGGATAAGATTGATGGCAGGTTGGTAGGTGGCTGTAGATGTTTTTTAAAAAAAAACCAAACCAACGCAATAATAATAATAAAAAAAAAATCTGTTGCTGTTTGCTCAGTATGGATGCTGGTTTTGGAAGGAGAAAGGGTTAATAAAAGTTGAAGGCATATTTTTTTTCCCAGAATGACTACTTTCCTTTGCACGATCTTACATGTGGAGGAGGTAGGGTTGGACAGGAAATAATTTCTTGTAGGAGGAATAAACTGGGAAGTTATGAGGAAAGCAGCACGTTGGGGAAACACAACTGTCAGTATGTGGAAGGTGGAGGAGAGATGCACAGGTGCATTTCGAACATCAAGTACAGTGGGGATGGTGGGTGGCAGGCGGGTGCTGGCAGAGAATGGATGGTATGTGCCAGTATCAAGTGCACACGTGTTCTGCAACTTCTGTTACCTAAGATATGTCAAACATAATTCTTCCCTTGGCTCAGGAATTAAATCTTAATGGGATTGAAATCGATGGCACAGTTTACACTGACCTATCTGGTGCAATTGTTTGTCTTAGGTACCTGTTTAGGCTTTCCTGTTCTGCCAGTAAGTGACAGCATGAAAAGCTTGTGATCTTGTTGAGTAAACTACTGCAGCAGAAATTCTTACGGTGTTTCATAAAGAAAGCAAACTTCCCTGTTTCTACTGACCTCTTTCTAAAAGACTATGAGATATTCCCCTCCCCGACCTCTTGTTTCTTTTAATACATCCTAATGATCCTCCAGATCATTAAGCTCTGAACGGATTATCTTCTCTGTTTGTATTGGGTTTTTTTATTGTTTGGTAGTGAGACCCGGTGCTTCTCAGTATGAGGGGGCCCCTAAGCTTAATGCAACGTAAGGACACTAACTACACCTTTTAGGTTCTCTTGTGTATCGCATGTGAATTCTAGTAGTTTTATATTTTGTATCAAGTATTTGATTTATGAGATCAAAATGTATTCAAAGATGCTGATGCGAAGCTTACCTTATACAGGAGTTACAGATGTTCTGAGTGACACCTTTGTTTCTGTAGCTGTTCCCTGTTTGTGGCATAAATTGTGACTTTGCAGTTTCCTATTGAACATTATCACCTGAAATTGAAGCATTTTTGCCACCGTGCGTGACTTTCTGTTGCAAACAGACTGTTTCATTTGTGGAGTTATGGGTTGGAATAAACACGAACTCAAGAAAAATTTCAAAGCTCTACCACATCAGGACCTGGGACAAGTGTTTGTCATACAGATTGCTGGCAAAATGATTTCTACTGCAAGCAGGAGAGCTTTGTGTATCACTGCATGCGTGGTTTCAGTAGTCCTTTGTTTTTATGACTACAGGTATCTTGATTAATTCTAATGATATCTAAATTAATGATTACCCACATAGTCTCTTGCTTTTGTATTTCCTGGAAATTCAGAAATGTTAATTTGGGAAAACTTGAAGTAACAATAATCTGTGATAACTGCTGCTAGTGACTGGAAATTACAATATTGCTATTTTTTAGTTAGAAATAATTATTGCCCTTCTGTAAGGACTTGCTGCTTTTGATTTTGGTGCCTTTCGCAAAAGAGACACTTGCAGTTTTTATGATATTGTTTCTCTTGCTTTTGTTTTCCAGAATATGACAAACTGGGCTTTCTCCTGAACCTGGACTCAAAATTGTAAGTAGAACAGTAGGACTCTTCTTTGTTTCTGTAGTTACACGTTTCTATTGTAAGCACCTTTTATGTCAGCTGGGCAGTTGGCACACTGTACACTTCTACCTGGGACAGCCAAGTCCTGCAGCAACCTGGCAATTACGACTTCTTTCCTTGCACTAGGCTTTGCTGGCTGGCTTGGATTGTGATTCACTGTCATTAATCCCATAATGACTGATCAAGAGGCTATAAATGTCCACCTGAAGCCATGACTGTCAGTCTGCTCTAGACATCCTACTGTTAATCTTCCAAATGAGGAAAAATGTATTAAACATTTGAAAGCAAGAGCAGTGTTCATCTGCAATTTACTGGGATACTTAGAAGTTTACATTTCCTTTCCCCTTTTTCTTTAAAAATGGATGCTGGTATTTTTCTTTGTAAACTGGAGTGGAAAGAACCTCAATAGAAGGCAGTGACCCATTGCTATGTAAGAAGAACAACAAAGTACTCAAGGATGATACTCATCATGCTTTTTACCATAAATCAGTCAAATTGAGTCTGAACTTCTTAACACTAGGGGTCACTAGCGACTCTGTTTCTGAGGTCAACAGCCTTGTGGAAATCTTGGTATTGGGAGCAAAAAACCTACCAAAAACCTTCTGCCTCTACTACTTAAAAAGGCGCGGAAGCAATCTAGTGGCTTTGAATGACTTGAGGATGCATGGCCTGTACAATGTATGATATTAATAGAAAAAACATCCTTAATGTTTTGAAAGTCTTGTTGTACTTATAGGGTGTAACATTAAAGTTTTGAGTTTAGTCTTGCTGAACAGCTTGAGAGCTTCCATAATGAAATAAAAGCCTTATAAGTGTGTTGGGAACTGCTGTTCAGAGGAAATGAAAAAGTCTCTGGGTATAGGAGCTTCTTTTACAAAAGCAGCTGGGTACATAAACTCAACTATAGTAACTTATCTGGCAAAAATGTGCTGTAGAAGAATGCGTATGAGAGAGAAGGAATATGGATTTTTTTTTTTAAATTTTTTTATTTTTTCTAAAAGGTCTATATCTCACTCAGTGTGCGGGAAGGATGGTGTTTACTGCATGAATAGCTGCTCAGGGTTTCTTTTTGGTCTCATTTAATGTAACATTCTGGCTTTTGTTGCAAGCTGCCTAGACCCCGTGCTGGTTGCACAGTTACCAATTTTCTTTATTGAATTTTCTGTATTGGGACATCCTTGTGACTTAGAGACAATAGTGTATGTACCCAT
The DNA here is from genome assembly GCA_013399435.1 of Arenaria interpres. Lineage (NCBI taxonomy): Eukaryota > Metazoa > Chordata > Aves > Charadriiformes > Scolopacidae > Arenaria > Arenaria interpres. Next base: position 5,965 of record VXAK01001735.1, on the reverse strand, counting down.
ACAACACTGTGGGATGCGATGGAATATTGTCTTCCATTTATACATGTAGAAGTCAAAGCAAAGAGATTAGTCCAAAAATGTGAAGTGGGTAAGTAACCTTTGAATGAACATCTTGGTGTTGGTAAGGGAAAAAAAGGTTTTTAAGTAGTCTGAATTTCTGTGGGGGTTTTGTCTGCCAACTACTTTGCATATTTTGTATTGTCCAATTTATTGAACATGCCCGTTGACTGTCCACACACTTTTGGTACACCAGCTTTGGATACCAGCCTGTGCTCTGTCCAAACCACCCACACAAACTATTGCTCCTTCTGTGTTCACTTTGTTGCTTTTAGCAAGTCCCATTGAGTCTTCTTCCCCTCAACCATCCTTTTTTGCTCTTCTTTGCTGACTTACCTATTTCAGTCAGAGCTCTCTGAAACATAGACTGCTACTTTTTGTACTTTAGTATGAGGCTAAGTGAAGTTTTAACAGGCTGGAGGGCGTCAAAAACCCTGAAATTAAAACCTTCCCATGTTAAAAACTTTCCATTATTTTTGATTAAAGAAAGATTTTGTTGACTACTTAGAAAAAAAGAAAAAGATATTTATATAGCACCCTAAATATGCATGTTTGCTTTTCAAAGCCATAAAGTTAGCTTCTGGAAAGGCTTGTAATAAAAGCAACATGATTAAAAAAAAATACTATCAGTTAAGGAGCAAAGAAAGCAATAGGTGAAGTCACATTTTTTTCATACATAGGTGAAGTCACATTTTTTTTTTTTACTGTAATTTTCCATTGTTGGTTTTAGGTTGGGTTTTTTCCATTGTTGTTTGTTTATTTGTTTCTTCTGTGGAAGTAAAGCTGGCCCTGCCTTGAGAATGGACCTGATGACCTGCGGAGTTCCCTTCCAGCCTCAATTATTCTATTTATTTATTTTTTCCAGTACCAGGGGATCCAGGAAAAAAAGCTGAAAAAAGCATACTAAATAAATTTTTAAAGAAAACAAGTGACAGCCTAGAGGAAGTTGCTGCTGTTCCACAAGTTGACCATGTGTGGTCAGGGTACCAAACAACTTTTCTTAGTACACACGAAATTTGGTGGAACTTAGTGGTTAAAAATGCTTTCTGCAACTCAATCAAGGTCATACCATCTTAAAAGCACTTTCTGGTTAAAAAAAAATTGCTTAAAAGTTGAAAGGGGTAATATGTTCTGCACTGATGACTTTATTGGCAGAAATAATTTAATTACATCTGTTGTGATATAATCATTCTAGTGGAATTTTGCCATAGACCATAACTTTATAGGGTTCACTTAATTGACAGCATGTGAGTCTTGGGTGACGTAGAGCACTTGGGGCAACAAGTAGTTTTCTCTCTTTTTTTCTTTAATCTTTTATTTATTCAAAATCTGTTTCTTGCTGTGTTGGTTGATGTCATTTAAACTAATAGTCTGCAGGAATAATATTTTTTACAAAGGTAGGTCTGCATTAAAACTTAAGTGCTCTGACTTAATTTTCAGATGACATTACAGAGGAAAGTGACATGAATAAATAGTAATGTGTCAATTTGCCTTTGCATCTCTAATTTTTTCATGTATTACTACTTTAGTGTCCTCTACCCTGTACATGTCCTGGGCATGTTAATCAGGTATAATACACTGTGTTGTGGTTATAGCAATGTAATGATTCTGTTCACTGGTTCTCTTTGAGTTCATGGAAATGGTAACTAAACCAGATTTGTTCACTTTAGAAAGAAAATCTGTCAGAAGTACTTGAGAAGTGTCCACTGTGGGAACTGTATGTCTGATGTGTGCCTTGCTATGGCATTAGGGAGGCTGGTGTGGTCAGGAATCCCACCTGGAAGGGGATGGCACATTTCAAAGTTACTGTACAGATGCTTCATGGAAATGAATGGTTCTGATCAGAAGTCTGTTGCTCTGAGGCTCACAGAAAGGAGAATATCAAGAAAGAAGATGCTTCCTTTCTGCTGCCTGTGCTTGGGCTAACTCTTTTTTGGAAAGTCTTTTAAAAAGCAGGATCGCATCCAGGTGGGGATTGTTAATGAAATACAGGATGAATGGAAAGCTGAGGACATTTGTAGGCAACATCATTTATGAATTAGTTGTTTTCCTAGTCAAAACAAGACCTAAGGCTCCTCAGGACCAGATTAGTGAAATAAATCTGTTGCAAGAAGAGCTTCTTATAGTTATGCTTGTAACAACCATAACATCATGACCAAAACTAGAGTATCAAAACAAAATATGCACAAAGTACAGAAGCAGGCCAGCTGTATCATTTTCTCCCAGGTAAAGAGGTTTCTCAAGCAGCAGAGCCACATGCCATTTTAAAACCTTTAAGAATAAAATCCAACTTTTATTGGGTTTCAGAGAAAAGTACTTGTACAAAAAATATGATACAATTCACAGGTCTTAATTCTTGGAGGGGCCAATAGTTCCTGAACAATTTAAGGCCATCAATCACATTAGTGACTCAGCCAATGGATTACTAGGTGCCACAAAATGCCAAGATTTGCAATTGCTTTCTAACATCTCTGCTTGGCAAAGGGTTGCATACTTTTATTATTATTAAATATTTATATTGTAGTAGTTCTTTGAGGCTGGCCAGGTCCTAGAAACAAGAGTTTCATTCACTACAAGTTCTGAATCATTCTCTGAGCAGAATCTATGTTTGCATTGAATTACAGGAGATTTCTGTAAAAGGATTGGCATATGATCATGTAGTTAATTATAGACTGTATCTTAATGCATATTTAGTGGGCCCAGCTGAAGGTTGCGTGGTCACTTTTTATTCTGTCACTTACTACTCTGTGAATGCTTGGTTTAGTCACCTAAACGATTACTTTGAGTATGCCTTGACATATAACAAGTGTAGATTCACTTGTCTTGTGCATGTGAAAAACTCCTTTTTGTAATAATCTGTGTGACTTGGGGGCTTTTCCCTTGAGTTGTTGTCCTCGTGCTTCTATATCAGCTTTCCTTACTCTGATGGCATGCCGTTTACTCAGTGAGATGGAAGCCAGTGACTGCTACTTCTGTCCTCATTTCAAACTCATCCTTCAAAAGCTATTTGCAAAGGTACTTTAGCAGTTAGGTTGTCGATTTGGTGCTTCTAAATAACAGCCAGAAAAATGCTCCCCTTGGCTGGTGGTGGATTTTTTCACCTGCTGCGACAGTCAGCTCGAAACCTGGATTTTAAAATCTCAGCTGATGAATGATGGAGGAAGCGTCCCGGGTTTTGATTTTGACTGGTGAAGAGCCACTCCCTCAAAGTTTTGCAAATGTTGTAAGATATGCTGGAGCTTATTGGAATCATTCTTTGCTTAAAAAAATAGTGGGTATTATTATGTGTTAACTTGAGAGACAAAGTTAATTTTTTTTTTTTAAAGACAGAAACTGGCAAAAAAAAATAATTGCTACCCCTCTCAATTAGAAAAATGACTGTGAGATCAGTATGGTTGACCACAATGACATAATACTAAAATAGTTAATATATTGTATTTATAATATATGGTATATATTTCATATTGTGTACTTTGGGAACTTTTAGGCAGTACTTTATTAAAAGTAGGAATATTTTTTCCAGTGGGCTCTGTGCTTTGCTGGACATTCTGTGACACTGTGTGTATTTGCATGTTTTTCCAATATTATAGAGTAGATTTGGGAGGTGCAGCAAAGATTTTTTTTTTTTTTAATATTCATGATAATGTCAAACTTTGCTTCAAAAAGAAGAGACAAAAGAAATGGATTCTTTGGTGGAGGGGGGCGGGGAGGGAAGGGCCAGAAATAACAACCTTCACCCTGCAAACTCAAAAGAAACTTGATCTACACTTTGAAAAGACCGTAAAAATGGAGGGAGTTTGGGCTAGGGAAACACACAGATTGGGTTACTTCTGTTTGTTGAAATTTCTTTACTTCGGAGCTTTAATAATGAAGAACTGAAACAGAGCCCCTTCCCCTCATTTTGTTGCTATGGTGGGAGGTTGCTTTGAAACGGTTTGTGTCTATGTGTGGTACTTTGCCATTAAGCACTGTAAAAATAAGCAATAAACGTGTTGGAATGCTGGACTTTCCCTGTGCCTGCTGCTGTGGGATTTCTTTGTGCCCTGTTTTCCTTCCCATTTGTCTTTTTGTATTCCTACAATCCCGAGAGGGAAGAATAAAAGAAGTGAGAAGTCCTAATCATCACCCGTCCTGCCCAGGCAGGGTAAGAGTGTGTCTCAGGGGCTAAATGGGGGGATTCTGATCATCACAAGCAAGAGCATCCTGATGCTTTTTCTGAAAGGTTATTTCAAGGCTTAGCATACTTTATGACACTGGTATTTTCCTGTCAGTTGGTTATTTATTTCTCTTTCATTTCAGATTTTTCTTTGACTTTGAATTCATGTCCTTCTACCTAATCTCACCCAATCTGTACTAATTGTTTGAGCACTTCAAATATTTAAGAAAACGAACCCTAGCTATTCACAGCGGTTCAATTACCAGGCTGTTTGTTGTTCATCCATCAAACCTCCCACGTTTGGGTGGGATGTAACTGCCATCCCCATTTTTTTTTTTTTTTTGTTTTGCTCTTCTTAGCTCATTTCAGGTTTTTTCAGTTTTGATCCTTTGGAATTCTTGTAAGAATTTCTCATGTTAGTCTCAATTACCAAACTTTGGGACTCCTGCGTTAGACACAACCTCAGTTGATGAAGAAGATAAAGACTGTAGAACTCAGAATTACTGGCTACTTAGAACTGATTCATTACTTGATTCAAGTACAAACAAAGTAAAAAAAATTATGCTTGGTGCTTCTAAAAAGGGCCAGTTTCCTGAAGCTGGAAGTAATTATGAACCAAACCATGTGGGAAAAGAATGCAAAGCAAAAAATATGAATGGGTGGGCATTGCTTAGAGCACTTTTATACTGTTTGCCCCAACAAGTTCAGTTTTATAAGAAATGTTTATGGAAAAGCAGTTTTACTGAGAGTGTAAGGGAAAGCAGTGATAATGTATTTATAGAAAAGGCAGGAAATACATGGAGTTTTGTTCTGTTTGAATGAGGAAAAAAAGTGTTTTCCTTAATATCAACAAGAAAAATTCAAGCAGCAGATACCTAAGTTTATGTGCTTTGGAATTGGTATGTCTGGACAACATTGTTGCAAGAATTTCTAAAGAAGTAGCTGCTAGAGATTATTAATAAATCTTCAGACACTAGGGGTGCTCCATATTCTTGGCAGACAGTTGATGTACAAATATTTTAAAAGCACTTTTGATTCCGAGCACAATAACACAATGGTCAATATGAGTTTCCACCAAAAAAAAAAACCAACTGTAATACATATAGTTCCAATTAGTGTACATATTAACTAGGAAACACTTTTTGTTAGGTGGGCTGCTACTTCAAATCAATGTCCATGAAGGTGCCTGGTATATGCAAGACAGATTTATTTCTTTCTTTGTATGTTCCTCTTAGGACTGGGTTTGCACGTTTTGTGTTCTTTTAACCAGACTAGTTGTATAAAAACTGGGAAATCTATAAAGAAAAGGCTCAGTTCTTTTTTTCCCCTCCGTATCTATAAGGTGAAACAGTTTGCATGTAGTTCTTCACCACAGTAGCATTATTAAACCTTATTAAACGTATGTATGCTTGTTTGTTTTGCTGGGGTGGAGATGGTTGCAACTAGTTAACTTTATAAGTTTTTATTAACTGTTGTTTCAGAAAAAAAAAATTACAGTTGTTGCATTCACAGAAGGCTAAATTTACTTTAGTAACAAAACCCAATTCACAGATTATCTCTGAGCTCATAAATGATATGGGGCCCTCCTGCTGCTTTGTCCTCTTGAGAGGAGAGTGTATAAAAAGCCACACTTCATGTTCTTCCTTCAGAAAACTGTTCTAAAACTCAGAGATAAATTACTTTACTAGTGCATAAGCTGCCCAAAATTAAGCTTGATAAGTTTCTAGTTACTGAATCCTGGGCTGCATAGGG
>VXAK01001733.1:1385-50726 GCA_013399435.1 Arenaria interpres | reverse complement strand
CCTTTGATTTTTTTTTTTTTATTTTCCTTTTTTTAATTTTTTCGGCTGTTAAAAGATAAACTTCTCCAAATTTTGTGTTCCAGAGTCAGTTGTATAACATGGAAATGTTTACAATTTAGATGACTGAATACATGTTATTTGAATAGATTACACCTGCTAAACAGCTCTATAAATTTCACTGGCTTGGATTAGTGACACACATAAAAAGCTCATGTCAGCTAATATGCCTTAAGTTGTTGATGGCATGCACATGAACTGGATTTTCTCAAAGGACGTATAGGAGATCTGTATACATCTTCAATAGCAGCTGCCGGAGGGTAACTAAGGTGCTCTCAAGTAACAACTGAGCAAGAATCCTTGTGTATGGACAAATGAATCAAATCCCTTAACTGTATTACTGGTTTTACTTTGACTATACTCAGACTTTAGCAACCTATTTCACTTGAAGAAACCCAGATTTAGACAGTTAATTACAGGTGTCTACAATGTAGAGCTGAACTTCAGCTTCAAGGACAGATGTCTGGAATTCTAGCAGTCTGATTTCCCAAATACTTCCTATTTTACCCGAAAATAATATTATTTTTGAAATAAAGGTGAATATAAATGCTGGCAGTAACCTGGCAGTTTGGGAAGCATTGACAGAAAACATAGGGACCTGTGGATCAACCAACGCACTTAAATTTCCTCTTAAAGTAAATTATATTTCCTAATTATCTCTTTCTGAAGTAAATTCTAATTGCTTCAATTAAATTCAATTTCAAAATAGCTTTTGAAACAAAGAATGAGACAGCTTGAAATAAACATACACAACCAAGAAAAATTGTACTACCAAAAATTTGTCCTCTTTGGAGTGGGACAGCATGAGCAGCTGCCCCCAGGCGAGTGGGGTGGAGAGTGACAGTAGGCCACACCACAGGTGGGTGAGCGTGAGGCTGTGGGGTGCTTTCTCAGCAGTGTATCAGTCACCGTGGTGTTGGGGGTGCTCTCAAATCCACAGCATCCTCAGCTCCTACATGATGGGTGTTCTTGGAAGGGAACCCCACTCCCTGGGGTGATGGTGACCTGCACATGTATGTGTGTGTGTGCATCTGGAAGTGTGTGCTTGTGTGTGACAGAGAAAAAGAGAAGGTCATTAGCTACAGAAGGGTGTTTAGAAATATGTTCATTGACTTTTTTAAATGTCTAGTGTGGTAGTTTATCTTCTGTAGTGTTGTTATTGACCTTGAACATGTAGTTCACCAATTGTTTGGTAATTACCTGTCATTAATAAATCAATAAATCACTTTGATCATGATTTTGTTTAAATTACACAAAGTGAGAAATTTTTACCTCTGATAGACAACTTGAGGTTCTCAGGTCTTTGTTGTGGATAGCTGGAATACCTATTTAATTTTTTGCCTCTAAAAATATATTTTGATTTCATAGGATACAAATATAAAAATTGCCTTCCCTGTCAGACCCCACTATTTAAAAATGTAGCTCTTGATATTTCTGAAAACATTAGTTCCACAGATCCTTATTTCAATATCGTTAAGAAAGAATGTTATCCATTATAGGCCTAATTCAATAGCCTGACCTATGGCATCCTGGCCGGCCTCCAACTAATCAAGAAGTGTCATAAATTACAGCTCTATTTGCATCTCTTGGAAACACTGTGGTATTTCAAATAATGTTAAACATCTCCATTTGAACAACTACATCAAGCTCTCTATCAGCACTTAAAATAGGAACATGTATACACAATGAGAAAGATTGCTGCAGAATGAGAACTCTCAGCTGGACACAGACTCATGTAAAGAATTCACTGAGAAATTGATTCACAAATGTACCATTGAAACACCAGGAAGACAATCAGCATGACCAAACCAGTCTGCAGAACAAACTTCCTACTTAGGTTAAAACAGCAAGAACAATCAAATGGGATTTTTTGTGATAAACATAGCAATTTATAAGTGATTTTAATGTTTTTCTGCATCTAGTGATATACTTCATAAGCTAAGTATCAAAAAGAAAACACATTTGTATTTTTAATTTGTGGTAAAATTGTGATACATTGAAAAAAATCAAATATGTAGTACACCCTGTAAAACTAAGATCCTAATTACTCAGTATCAGAAAACCCACAAGATACTATAACACCGACAAGTTTTTGCAAAACCTTTTTAATCCCAACAAACTCTTTTATCAGGTCTGTACTTTTAGTAATTTCAAACCTAAATCTATCAAATATAACTAACTTGCCAATTTGGGAAGTCCACCTGCAAGTATTTAGTCAGTGTTTCAGGTACAATTCATTTAGTTTCATTTAGTATAAGAGATTGAAAGAGAAAGATTTTAGGCAGAAAAAAACCATACAAGAGTATCTTTGTATCAGATTACATTACAGGTATCTGAATATTCATTTTTCAGACTCTGCAGTCATGTCACACACTTTCATAACTGCAAAGGCTTTCTCCAGTTTGAAATGTTTAAAATAGACCTCATATCATGATGTGTTTGACAAAGTGGTATATTGTCTATTGATTCTGTTAAGATACAAGGTGCAGAGAAGCACATCAGAAGGGAAGGAGGGACAAAGATGGCTTTTTACCTGGATTTTGTCTGCTCTGCAGACTGATGTAAGTGCTGATCCTCACAACAGCTTTTAGATTGTCACAAGGTTGCTTTGCATTCCAGACTCGCTTTTAAATAAAACACTTCAGCTACACTTCTCCCACCCTGATATGTTACAGTTGCTTCCAGCACACTTCTGGGCAAGACAAACTGGAGAAAGATAAAAACAAAATTTTTTCCCCTGTAGCTCCAGGGGAATTCCTATAAATTGCTAAACCCATGTGTGGGAATACAGTAATGAGAATCAAAGGTAAAGAGTTTATAAAGTTACTGTTTCTATTGAAATAGTAGAAACAATAAAATGCCCATTCATGTTCATCATCCTACCTGGGATACCAAATAAAATAGTTTAATTCTTTTGCTCTTCTTTTTTTTCCAATTGTCTTCGCTGGGATTGGCAACTCATTAGAAGAAAAGTGAAATTGAAATTTGATTTAATAAGAACAATGACAAAACTCAAAATTGAATCCAGATGTTTACATGATCAGTTGTGAAATACTGATTTATGTAGGATATAATGCCCCTATAGTGCTAACAAGATTTTAAAAAGCATTGTGTCCAGGAGACAGCTTGAAAACCTTGAAACCTTGAAAATGAAGCAGAATGTAAATTCTTCATGGGCTCTAGCTTGACCTTCTGCATGTGTGGATTTGACCTTTGATGCACTTCTGTCTAAATTAGTTTGGCTGCTCCAAGTTTGTGATGGACTCATTCTGTTCAAAATTTTCCAGTATTGAAAAAAATTACGTGGTTTGCACAATTTAAGTCAATGAATTTGTCATCTAGGTTGATAAAGGTTCTCTGTTTCCTTTCACTGATATGTGACAGGAAAAGAAAACCAGAGTATTTATTTGTTTTATTTATTCTTTGTTTTGTTGTCTAGCATAAAAAGAACCCTCTGTAATGTTTTAAATATTGAAGATAATATATTAATACAATAAAATTGTAGTGATTGTTATTGCTGAAATGACATTTAACAACAGTAAAATAAAATGAAACAACCTTTAATTTTGTTAATTTTTTTTTTAGATCCTTAGCCAAACTTTGATATATTACTAAATGAAAAGTATTTGAGGATGTAATTTGATTTCAAATTTCTTCCAATATTTATACCACTGAAGTGTGAGATGGAAAGAAGAGGTAATATTTTTATTAGGCCGGATGATAAGATTGGAAAAGGCAGAAAGCTTTTGGGCACAGTCTCTTCAAATATATATTTTTATATCAGTATGACTACAACATATTGCCGTTATTATATTGTTTCCAGACCTACACATGGAAGGATAGAAATATGAAGAAGAAAGGCTTGATAGCTCCAGAGATACTTGCAAAAAGAAATCTATCTACAAAATGAAAAATAATTATCCTAAGAAAATTAAAATACGTATACACATACAATTCAGCAATTCCAGAATTTGGGACTGAGGATCAGCTTAATCTTATCTACACTGAGTGCAATAACCTTAATAATGTATTTTCATTAGAATAAAAAAGAGCTCTTCTCATCAAGTACTTTCAAATCCAGGTATTTCAAAGGACACAAATAGAAGAAAATATGGCCTCAAATGGATTCCTTGTGTTTACTTGATACTGGTCTTTTTTCCTTGCTTTCATTGTTTCTATATCCCATCCACTGAGTCAGGGATTCTGTAGCCTCCTAATTTTATATCCATTCTCTCCAGACATTCTGCTGTATTACCCCTTCTTTTCTTCTTACCGTCCTCTAAATTGCTCATTCTATTTTCTCTTTGTCTCATGTCTCTCTTTATACCTTTATTCCTTCAGAAGTATATACTGCATATATTATGTATATGCAGCAGAGGTGAGGGAAATCAATTTCACTAGAAGAGACTTAGATACCGTGGTGTTGAGGCTGGTAAAAGAACTAATATTGAAAAAAAGAAAAAAAGAACCAAAACAACAAACCAAACATGATGTGATAAGGTTGCTTATAATTAAAATACAGGCATTTTATCTCACTGTCGTTTGTTTATTTATCAGGTAATAAAATAATAAATTACTACAATTAATACTTCCAGTTGAACAAATAAAATCTTATTTGAATAAACAAAAAACCCTAAATGTGTTATTTCAGAACATTTGATTTCTTAAGCATTTGATTTTTACCAACAGACATATCTTCTTACTTGAGATTGCATTGAGAGGTTTTCCACTAAATATGGCTTCCAATCATAAATTTTTTATCTATCTGGATTATTTTAATTGCCTCCATGTTTTCACTGCATATGAGTGAGGTGAAGTCAGGATGCAAGATGAGGAATATGAACCGTGACTGCTAGACTGCAACTCATGAATTGGGTAAGGAGTCTGGGCAGCTCATATTTTCAAATATTGCAGTCAGGCTTTCTTGTAACAGAGATGTGCCCATTTATGGTTTTATAAACAATTTACTTCATCCTTTCTAGAATGCAAATTCTTAACAAATTTAATGTTTTCTTAAAACACCGTACCTCATCTCCTCGCTCCCTATTTTACTTCATCATTATTACTGTTGGGAAGTGCAGAGCTGTGGGAGTGTTAGTATGGGCTGATAACAATATCAACAGCAAAAATAAATCAGTGACTGATCACAAACACTTAACAGCAAAGCTTCTTTAAACAAAGGAAATAAACTAATATCCTTAGAGGTGAAAATCTCAGAGAAGAGCTGGAGGAAGATACATTTCTAAAAGAATGTATTGCGTAGCAAATGAATAGGATTTCTCATTCTGGTGCTGCCACTTTCTGTTTTTGACAGAAATGGTGCATTTCAGTCAAATTACTGAACAGAACAAATAAGAACCTACTTTGGGCATCTTGATGTGGTGAAGAACCATGTACACAGGCAATAGGAGGTGATACACTGGGCAGATCATCTGGACAGATTGCTCGTTCTGCCCCTAAAATGATGTGTACACCCCTTCCATTTTATGTACGCAGTGCCCCTTGAATCCAGGAATAGGGATGGATCCCTGGGCACCTTCTATTTAGCTGTAATGCCGAATTTATCCCTACAATAACTTCCTATCTAGTCCTTTCCTTTTGCATACTAATAAATAATACAGATCAAGAAAAATTCTCTGGCGCCAAGATCAAGGAGGATTGAGTATTTCATCTCATGCATTCGAACTCTGCCCCTCGGTAGGTTTTACTCTTATTTTGTAATGGTCCCTGTAATTTTGTATCCCTTAAACCCTGACAGGGTTACTTAGGAAAATGTTGCTTAGACTGTGGGAAACCCATATTATAGGCCAACTTGATAATACATATGATGATGATCCCTTAGACAAGGGATATTGACATTGTCAATGATATTGACATAGCCTTTGGGGCCTTTTTCTCATGGTTTTCACCTTGTGTATAATTTTGTCCCTGTGTAACTTAGAAGCTGGAAAATGTGAGAGCAAAGAATCAATAATCCTGATTTGGGGTTGAATAGTCTGAATTCAGTGCAGAGCAAAAGGTGGAAGGGCAAACAGAATTACTTTATGTGACTTTTCTGACTTCTCCCTATAGGGATACTAGGCTGATCTCAAGGGCAAAGCAGACATGGGGTTACTCTAAGTTTTATCAGCACCCTTTAAATAATTTAATTCATTTAATCTAGTTGGGAACCTATGAAGCACAGGAGTAAGAAGAAAGGACTGCATGTCCTGGCACAGTGTTAATAGTGAAGGCTAACAGAAGAGACAGTGGAGATAAATAAGTCTGAGATTTCACCATCTTCAGTGCCTATTCTTGATTAGCTTCTTTCTGTTGTTTATAGGTAGTGTGCACTAGAGCAAAACACCCATTTCTCATCTAATAAGAACTTCATAACTTTTTTTCAGGGATATCACAAGTTTTTAAGTAGGTTTAGCTTGACACTAACATTGTTAGCTTAAATATAAGGCTTTTCGTTGCAGATTTCAGCAGCCTGTACTCACACATGACCAAATGACATGTATTCCTTCATGAAAAAGGAAAATACACTGCAACCTGTTCATCTGTCTGGTTTCAATTGAAGTGTTCCTTTAAAAATGTAAATGTCTTAGAAGCTCATCCATTAATAAACCAGAGCCTTGAAAATACTGGGGGAACAAGGGATTTTGGTATAGTCTAAATGAGCTTATAATTTAAAATACTCAATCTGCTTTTCTCAGAAGACAAAATAAATAAATACCAACTGATTTCTGTTGCCATGTGCAACTATATATTGGGCTGGATTATACATTATTTTGCACATTGCTATCTATCCTTGTATTCAAAGCATAAAGTATTCTGAAACATATTATGCCGTATGGTTCTTGTAGTTGCAGAGCAGCTGGACTAAATTATCAAAGGAGGATGCACAATTAAACGGGATCTTACTAGTACAATCGAGCTCTGTAATTAAGCCTCTGTCTCCATATACGCATCTGGTCTCTGCCTCTTCACTGTGCTCTGGAATCTGAGATATACTGTTGTTTGGCAATAATGTCTGTGCTGGGGCAAGTGGGGGTTGGGTTCATGTGTACACTGGGTACTATACGCCTCGCAAAGATCTGTGGGATCAAGGCCTTACTATTAGGAAGACTTCATTTATCTCCTTAGCTTGTTTTAAAATTTCCGTTAGTCACATATTTTTCTGTGTATGTATTTACACAGTTTTGAAGAAACATGGATATCTGAAAACAATGGAATCATAGAATACAACACACTTATTATAATAGCACAATTTTCTGTAGAACTGTTTGGGTTTTTTTAAATTCTATGCATTATGTAAGTAATATGGTAACACCTACAGGCTAAAAGGATTGTCCATTTCTATTCTGTACCTAATTATTACTTAGAATGCATTTAAAATATGCTATTCAATTTTTGCAGATGTAAAATAAAATATATGTCTATTATAGACCGTAGATTAAGGACCAAAGTCACACGTCTGTGAATTCAAAGTAAAGAAATTTTAAATTTGAACTGTAAATACTCTGTTCTCATGCTTGTATCAATGCAATAACAGATCATGTCACTTATAATCTTACATCACTTACACATATGTTGCCTATACATACAATCATAAAATCATTGGGTTTGAAAGGGACCTTTAAAGATCACCCAGTTCAACCCTCCTGCCATGGGCACGGACATCTGACAATAGATCAGGTTGCTCAATGTCCCGTCTAACCTGACCTCAAACACTTCCAATGATGAGGCATCAACAACTTCTCTGGGCAAGCTGTTCCAGTGTCTAACCACCTTTATTGTAAAAAAATTCTTCCTTATGTCCAATCTAAACCTACCTTCTTTCAGTTTAAAACCATGTCCCTTGTCCTGTCACTACAGCCCTTTGGTAAAAAGCTCTTTTTCGATCTTTCTTATAAGCTGCCTTTAACTATTGAAAGGCCACAATAAGATCTCCCTGAAGCCTTCTCTCATCTGAACAACCCCAACTTTCTCAGCCTGTCTTCATAGAAGAGGTGTTCCAGCCCTCTGATCATCTTTGTGCCCTCCTCTGGACTCATTCTAACAGTTCCAGGTCGTTTCTGTATTGAGGAGTCCAGAACTGAATGCAGTTCCCCACGTGGTATCTCACTGGTGTAGAGTAGAGGGGAGAATCGCCTCTCCCAACCTGCTGCCCATGCTTCTTGTTATGCAGCTGAGGAGATGGTTTGCCTTCTGGGCTGCAAACGCACATCACTGGCTCGTGTCAATTTTTTTATCTATCCGTATCCCCAAATCCTTCTACACACAGCTGCTTTTAATCCATTCATCCTCCAGTCTGTGTTGATATCAATTGCCCTGACTTAGGTGCAGGACCTTGCACTTGGCCTTCTTGAACTTCATGATGTTCGCATGGGACTACTCCTCAGATATGTTAGAGTCCCTCTGTATGGCATCCCTTCCTTCTAGCCAATCAACTGCACCACTCAGTTTGTCGTTGTCTGCAAATCTGCTGATGGTATACTCAATCCCACTGTCGATGTCATGGATGAGAATATCTAACAGTAGTGGTCCCCGTATGGACCACTGAGGAACACTACTTGTTAATCATCTCCATTTGGGCATAAAGCCATTGACTGCGACTCTTTGGATGTGGCCATCCGGGCAATTCCTTATCCATCTAACAGTCCATCCATCAAATCCATATATTTCCGATTTAGAGGTAAGAACAATGTGGGAGGTCATGTCAAAGGCCTTATGGAAGTCCTGATAGACGACATCCGTAGCTTTTCCTCTGTCCACTGATGCAGTCACTCCATCATCAAAGGCTGCTAGATTAGTAAGGGATACACATTCAATTAAGTTAACAGTTGTGTAGGAGTAAAATGAGAAGTGAAGGTACACACAAAAGCAGCAAAAGCAGCACATACACTGCCATTGTAAACATGCAAACATACATACATCATTAGCAAAAAGCATAATTTCAGCCTTTGAAGTATGTGTGGGATTATACTGAGCTATTTCCTGTTAGATCATAGTGGCATGACTATAAACAAATTTCTGTACAAGTGTCACATATGTGAGAAAACACAATTATTTCCGCACTCCAGATATTTGCTGCTGACAGCTTTATATAAAGCCTATCAGAAACAATGGAAAAATTCTTAACACTTTCAGTGGTTATTATATTAGGCATCATGTGAAGAGTTTGTTTGTAATATAGAAAGTAGATAAATCTTTCCTTTTGCATTTAAAAAAAAGATGTTGTGTTAATTATAGTGGATTAATAAAGAAATCCAATCACTGTGCAAAATTAAAAAGTTTGGACTTGATCTTGTCTGTCTAGATCTCACAGTCTGTTGTACATATACAATGAATTCGTATATACATGTATATATGCATTCAACTCCTGTTAAACCAAAGCCAGAATAAAATTAGTATTTCATATTCTAATGACAAAACCTGAATATCTTAAAAATCTTCTATTTTATAAATGGGGAGAAAAAAGCTGAGCTGGGCTTCAACATTCAGCATAGTACAGTCTATTAGGCAGAAGTTTGCATATTCAGGCCAGAAAACCACTGCTGACTCTACACCATTGTTACAATGAGGATAATAGTTCCCCTGTGCATGCAAAGAAGACTTTATTAAATACTAAATGCATGAACTTACCTTGTGTGGGTTTTTTTCCACTCTATTCTGCAGGTTTTATGAAGAAAACCTTCAGGACTGGGGATGTAATATATTAAAGAATAGAGCCCTGTTTTGAGAGTAATTTGAACCAGAGGTTGTTAGGGCTGAAAGACACTCATAACTTGAAGGTTTATTTATTTATTAGTTTTCCTGACCCATAAGAGATAGATAGGATGTACTAACAAGCCATTTCTTTTCAAGAAAAAGGGAAGAGACTTGAAACGATGCTGGGCATCCAACAGCAGGCACTGGGAGTTTTGAAAACCAGATCTTTGAACTGGATCCAGTTTTACTGGTAAAAGTCTTGAACGGGGTTTTGTTACTTGACTCATTGTCAAAAAATAAGAACTATGTGATGTTCTTGTTACTGAGGAAACATGCTGTAACTGTCCTACCAGTGTTGCATTATAAATGATAGCACAGTAGCCTTGTGCTGTTCAGAATGAAGGGAAAGGAAGGCCAGAAACAAAAGCCAAAGAACTGCAGCAGGTAGTCAACATTACACTGCTGAGAAATACCCAAACTAATTAAGCAACCATTTCTAGGATTTTCTTTCCACATCCAAAAAATACCTGTTGAGTACAGTCTTTCCTTGAGTCTGGGGGAAGAGTAACATAAACCCACAAGAAAAATTAGGGTTTCGCTTTGTAAGTTTGACTATTGTATTGAATTAAAAACCATTAAGTCCTATTTGCGTATACATGATATAAATGTCTGTTATATAGAATCATAGAATCATAGAATGGTTAGAGTTGGAAGGGACCTTAAAGATCATCGAGTTCCAACCCCCCTGCCATGGCCAGGGACACCTCCCACTAGAGAAGGTCACTCAAAGCCCCATCCAGCCTGGCCTTGAACACTTCCAAGGATGGGGCATCCACAACTTCCCTGGGCAACCTGTTCCAGTGGCTCACCATATATCATGGCTCACTATATCGTGTCCTAGCTTCTTGTGCACTCCCAACCTACTCATGGCAGGGCAGTATGAGGAGCAGAAAAGACCTTGAGGGCTTAGCAACATCTGAAAACATTAGTCTGCTTTGATCACTGCTTCTCACACCAAATTCAAAACACACCATAGCAGCTGCCAGCAAGACAGTGAACTCTATCCCAGCCAAAAAAATGACACTAGCCCAGATTGCACTGACTGTAATGAGAAGATCTATGAAGATCTGGATTGTGAAAGAGTCTAAAAAACTATCCCGATCTGTAGACAATCTGGACTTGAATTCCAACCTCAGGGCTGTTGTCAGATGCATAAACATAGACATCTAGTGCTATTTTAGGTGTCTTAAGTTGCCCAGGATGTTTCCACAAGGCTGGCAGGTATGACCTGGACAAATGAGATATCAAGTTGTCTCGGGCACTAGCTAGAAAGAAGTTAGGGTAATTTTTGACAGTATTCACGACTTTGTGTTCTCAGGAACTTCATTTTCAAAGTTTTGTTTTTTTCTTTTTAATGGAAATTTCATAAAGCCACACTTTCAAAATTTCAGGAAAAGCATGAAAATTCATTTAAAATGTAGGCTGATTAACTAAACGTGGTACTTGACCTCGACCAGCTGTCAGACACTAACCCAACTGCTCTCTCACTCCTCTTCCATAGAGGAGGGGGAGAAAATAAGATGAAAAAGCTTGTGGGTTGAGATAAAGACAGGGAGATTGCTTACCAGTTACCATCACTGGCAAAACAGACTTGACCTGGGGAAAATTAGTTTAATTTATTGCCAATTAAAACATGAACTTGTAATGTATGACAATTACATATTGACTGCATAAGCCATTAGTTATGGAATTGTAAGGAATATATATTTATATTATGTATTATGTATGTAGTTTTGTTTCCAGAACATCTAATGAATTTTGACTTCTGATACTAGCTGTCTGTTTACTGTGGGGGAGGTATCACCAACTAAAAAGGCAGCTGGAATTAATTTATGCTTTTTCAGAAACCCTTATCCTTCAGTTGAATGACTATTACCCTGAAGGAGGATAAAGATTTGAACTAGTTTTAGCTTTATGGAGTGATATAACCTAAACCCAAAAATGTTTTTTGAATGATTTGGAAATCCACAGTACTGTTTTTGCCCTCACAGAAGATAATATTCAATGAAATATATGATTTCACTTCAATACATATCTGTATCCTTTGAGAGAGAGAGAAAGACAGAGAGACCAGACCTCCAATCATCTAATTTTTTCTCTAATAAAGAGGAGAAAAAGCACTTCTTACTGTATTTGTTCTAGACTACAGTAACACAACAACCTCTGTTATATCATCTGGCTGAACATAAATCATATAGATGGCGGGTTTTGGACTAAAAATTATTTTAAGCAGCATAATAAGGACATTTTACCTGATTTCACATGGACACAAATGTTCGGCCACATAACATAGACAAAAATATTGAAGTCAGATATACCTAGAAAATGGAAAGTAGAAACTTAACTTTCTCCTTCACTATGTCTGTATCGAGGTAACAGTTGATATCACATCATATTATTTCCTGAATGTTATAGAATATTATAAACATCAAGAGAAGGGATGTATCTGATTTCAATATAAATTTCGAAACAGACAAAGTGTGGGTCCAGTGTTGATGTTGGTCTATCCAGCGGTATAGTTTGCCCTACATATGTAATGAAATGTTTGACCCTCTGAAATACAAGAGAATTTATTTCAGTGCAGTCTAAGAACTGCAGGATGTAAGATAACTGTATAGACGGACACACTGGTTCAGGGTTAAAGATGCAACAGCTTTTAAGAAATCAGTTTTGCTCAGGTAATAGGTTACTTTCTGCAAGTAACTATAGCAGGCCAGGGACACTTCTTTGGCCCTCAGGCATAAGTGGAAAAGCCTTTTTGTGTCCGCTAACTTAAACTCTCTCTCATCCCTGGACAGGATTTTTTATTTCATGCTGCTTAGTGGGATGTGCTATCCAGCCCAGATGCTTTCTGGGGAAAATCTGGTATACAGCAAAGCTGTGTTGGAGATGATGCTGGCAATTAAGCATGGATAATGAGAAACCTTCTTTGTGGCCCTGTGTTACTTACATATACAGTCTTAACCTGTGTTTTATGGCTGATTATTGATACCACTGGTGCTAGTGTTATTCCTTATTTAAATGCAAGGCACATCTTCAAGACTTTCACATTTTTGAAAGTTGAGGTGCATGGCAAGTATGCTCACTATAAATGAAAATAAATCACATTAATTTATATTCTATACCTGGAAGAAAATACATTGTATACAGTTAAAGTATACACTTGGGGAAAAAAAGACTCCTGTATTCTGGTGCTGCAGGCAGGTGTTACCTATTCAGGAAGTCGCTGAGCTGCCTGAGCCTCATAATTCCCATCTGCAAAAACAGGTATATTCTACTCATTAACTCTAGAGAAATACTAATAGCCTACAGTTACAACAAAGAAAAAAAAAAAGAAAAAAAATCAGTCTAGAACAGGAAAGAGGTCAAAATGTGGTGTTCGTTTCATATATATATACACGCACACACACACGTATATACACACATACACACATTTAAATGAGTGAACTTTATCTTTAAAGAAATCATAGATTTTGGTGGAAAAAAAAAAAGGTGTTCATGGGCAAATAGTCGAATTAGTCTACAACAGAAGGAAGAGGTTGTCCTGCCTAATAGATAACCTGACAGGACACATATGACAATATTATTCCATCTAACTGAAAATCATAATTGCATTTTAAGATTAATGGGAAGTATTAATATTTAGCAGTACATACTCCCATCTTATCCTCACTAGAGATTAACGAGCATTCAAAGAATGAACAAAATATGCAATTGGAAATCATTTGTCATTTAGAAAATGTCATTGATCAACATCCAGCTATTCAGTAGTGCACTATTTGATTTCTATTTAAAATGACTTAATTTTTATGCTTACTGAATGTCAACAGAGAGATCCTTCAGCCCCTATTAGTGTGTATACCTCATGACCAGGTATATGTCATCCACTTCTGAGATCCTTTAATGACAAAAATTACTTAAGCAAGTTTAATAATGGTGAGTAAACGCTGTATGCTTGGTTTTCTATGTACAAAATTCCGTTATAAGAAGACTTACAGTACTGTTATGTAGTTATTCTGCTCAGAACACTTTCCATGGTCAGCAGACACACGCTAAATCTAGACATTAAGGTAGACTTTAGATATTTCATGTAGAAGTGCAGCTGCCCAACACATCTGTAATAATTGAGAATTTCTAGGTTATCAATCTGGGATGCTAGTATATCTCCTTTGATTCTTTTTAAGGAGCTTGGGTTGATCGTGGCTTCAGATATGCCAGGTGCCTGAAGTGAGGCAGGGAGGTTTCCACATTAGGAAATGCTACATTGCCATATTGCATCATCACAAATAATGTTTATCATGACATAGTTTGAATGAAAGATTTGACACATTTCTTTTTTATTAAGATTTAAAAAAAAACAACAATCAACAACCAACTCAACTCATTCAGATTCAGCAAACCTCTTTGTTTCTATAAGACAAGGAGATAAAATAAATGTGAAATAAACAAAAAAGTACTATAATTAGATATACTGTTATAGGAGTTGGCATATTCACTGAAGCAATGAATTTATGTTTCTTGAGGAGAATATAAGTATTTTCACATTAACATGTCATTACTTTTGCTATTATTAACATTCAAAAGAACTCAGAGAGTCAAAGAAGCACAGCAAGCCCTTTTTGGTCTTCAGTCTCAGGGAGGCGTCTTTGCAGCTGTACACCAGTAGGGGATGCCAAAAGAAAATGTAAGAAAAGCCATCTTGTCCCATGAGCATATACCTGAATTCTCAGTAGATTCCTCCTCATTTAATATCCTAGTCTTTCAGTTCTGCAGTCAGAAGACTGAAAAAAAAAAAGAATAATAGTACAAGAAAAATCACAGAATAATCATTACAATGAGATAACATCAATCGATATGCAATAAAAATTTGTCATGAAAGAAGCAGACTACTTTCTTGGTATGCAAATAGCATTGCGAAAACTTTGAAGACTTTAGGGCTATTACACATAAAATAAACGTCAGGCTAATAAAGAATCAGTCAACCTATATCACCTCATGCAACATATCTTTTTTTACTTTAAGGAAGTATCTAGTTTTGTTTATGAGTTTATGAGTTTAAAATATTACAAGTATATATTAATTCAGTGACATTTCTGCCCGGATTTGGCAATCAATGCATAGATTTCCCTATGATTTACCACTCTTGGCATATCACTTAATATATTTTTCTAATTTCAGTTATATTTACTGTGCGGTAATTACAGAGATAAATTTACTAAATAAAGGATTGGGTTGAAATGTCATTTTGCTTTATGACTTCACATTGTCTTGCTTGCTGTTTTTAATGCATTTTTTCTTTACAAAATTTGCATTCTGTGGTGCAGTTGCATTAAACTAACTGAGCTAGGCAGGCATTCAACCAAAAGACTTCAGTTATGTGATGCCCAAAAACTGTGAAACGCAACTGCTCAGCAGTAGAATTTAAAATGCAGCTGATTAAGTTCCTGTAAACTGGTGTTCCCATAAAGCAAACACTGAAGTATTCAAGACAGAAAATAGAAAATGTAAAAGGGATTGGTGGGTTGCCTAAACTGAACTGTTATTTGATATTCCCTAGGGTTTATGAGCTCAATGACAAGTGCTCCTTGTGAAGGCTGAGGGTCCCCAGTAGGTCCCATATTCTGTTTACCAACTCTGGGCATACATCCCAGATAGATAGACATCTCACAACTCTCAGGTGTGAGAATGCAATGTATTGAACCACATGTGTCTGAAACTCTGTCTTATTTCAGTTTAAACACCTATTGCAGCTGGAACTAAAAGGTAGGGGGAAAAAAAAATCTTACTTTAGGTCTCTAGAGAAAAGTCAACTCATAAATTGGGACGAATAAATGCTGGCGATGTAATTTTTACTGCCTGCATGAAACACTGTCTAATATGAAGAACACAAGGACTTTCTGGAGAGTACTCTGAAACATAACTAGTGAAATGTAAAAACAAAGTTCTCTGGCCTAGAAGTTTTTATGTTGTTTTTCTTTTTCCCTTGCTCTGTCCATTCTTCTTATAAGCTAACGTGGTCCAAATTTCAAGAGAATTGTTAGAGAGCAATTACAAGCAAAATATCTCAGAGCCCTTGCAATATAGGCTCAATCTTCATGCTAACAAGAGGTAGAGTTCAGATCACCATTTTAGGGATGGAGTGAATTTTCTAATCATTAGGTTATTATACAGAAAGTTGAATTTTCCTTCACTGTGTTTGGTAGAAATCAAATCAACTGGAATAAAGTAGGATAGCTTTGAATACGCCTATCAAATCAAGCATCCTCCAGAAACATATATACTTATATGCTTTTTCAAATACCTTAATGCAGTATATGGGTATATCTGCAGTATGATCAGCAGAGACAAAATTCTACCAAGCCAGTCCTCTCAGATGACTTTTGTGAACCAAAAAAATTTCTGACTGAAACATTAGGCACTGCATGATCTCAAATGCCTAAGTTAAGCCAGCTAAACTTTCTTCCAATGAATATCACAATATTTAAGTAAATTTCAGCTAAACACTAGTTGAGCTGGCTGATTTGTTGAACACGCACCCCATGAATATCGTATAGCAAAAAAAATTGTAAAGAATTCAAATTTGCATACAAGTTAACTGTCCACACAGCAGAACTAATTGAACACTGGCTTTTTCCTCACTAATTTGTTTAATCTGTTATGTCTATGTTGAATACATTTATGAACTGCAGCCTGTGTTGTTATCTGAAAGCTTCTTTTTGAACTAATTTTGCTGCTTTTCTTTTTGAACTAATTTTGCTGTTTTTCTGTAAGGTCTGTGAAATCTATTGTGTTCTGGAGTCACGTAGACATGCACACTCTGGCAGCCACCATGTGGTATTGTGCTCCTGGCTAGAGCTGGCACTCCGGGGGCCATAACAAGGCCACTCTGTCACCAGAGAAGAGGATATAGTGTTCACATCTCTTTGCAGCTGGCAAGCAGTTCTGGACAGTGTCAGAAAAGAGAAGCATGATCTGAAGAAATGTTTGTTTCCCTCTGAGAAGAGAGTTTGGTAAGACTTTGTTGTCATTGCGTACAAGAAGAGCCATCGTGCTGCTCTACTCTGACCAGGAATGGAAAGTGAAAGTTTCCATCTCTCTCCATGCACTTACACTGGCGCCCACACTCCCGATATGCTAGCCAAGTTTTACAAAGACTTCTTTCATCTCTTCTCCCCACACTCTCTATATCCCATCTACTCCACCCTGCAGATCTTAAACAGAAATACATTTTTTCCTCTTCCTCCCATCCCCAGATGGTAGTTATTGTATCAATCTCAGCAAAATAAAATTTTTTATGTAATTCAAAGTATGATGAAGTTAGTAGTATATGGGAAGATAATTTACCTAATTTCATCTATAATAATCTATTCATGTATATCGCCACAAAAAATACTTAAGAAACACGAAGCATTAGCAAATTCTTCAATTTTATATTAAATCACTATTAGCAATAAATAACAAATTATAGATGGATCTACTTTCCATTGAGCTTATAAGACTAATTGTCTCAGCTATCGACACCTCCAGAAGTTATAAGAGATTAAGAGGCCACAAGGAAAAGACAGCTTCAGGAAAGAATTTACAAATTAAGAAAATGAACTGGATTCCATATACATTGCACAGTTGTGTTCACTGTGACTCAATTTGTACAGGAGACAGTGTTTTTAGTACCATCTGACACTTTTTATGGCTTTTAACTTAGTTTTCAGTGCCATGCTAATCAAATCTTCATGTCATAAATACCCGGCAAAGTGTGACAAATCTGACTTTGATAGAATGGAGTATTGTTCACCCTGACACTTCATCCACCTTATATATATATATATATATATGCCCTGATACTGCCTTAAGTTTAGCGGGGGGAATTGTGAAAATTACAAAAGAATGTGAAAGAGATGAAACAAATGCAATTATACAAAAGTTACAAAAAATATTTTTTGTCCTTTATGTAAGGAATACTATATCTTTTTAGAAGCTTTTTAAAGATATTATCATTTATTAGAAATTATATTCCTATTCTGCAGTTCAACAGGCTACATTAAATGATCATTTCTATTAAGTTCTAATTATATTTCTTGAAGAAATGCGTTGATTTCATTGCATCTACAGAAGATTATTCATTTAAAATTATCCATTGCACAAATTGTTTTCAGCTGCGCTGTATTGCAGCATCACTTTAGCAACATAATAATTTATTAAAAGTATCTCTCAGTAGAGGAGAGAGAAGTCCTCCAATCTTGAGGATTTCTGCTAGTTTTTATTATATTTAGTTTCCTTCATTATTCTCATCTTTTTCTTTCTGGTTTCTTAGAAATTGATGAAGTAGAGTACACAGAGTACTTAAATAATAATAGTGAAGAACCTTTCTTCTGTAAAAATTAGCCACTGAAAAAGTAAAATAAATTGCAAGCTCAATGCATAATTCCCTTATTAATGCAGTCTAAATCCCAGTTTCCAAGCATACCCTCCATCAAGACACATCTCCTTCATTTCACCTCTATTTGCTGCTGTCAATTCACAGATTTCCCCCAGTTAGGAATTAAAAAAACAACACTCAAAAGATCTTTTCCCTGGATATGAATATACTGAAAATATTGCTAGTACAGGAGGAAATAAATAAATAAGTAAAGATATATTTCACCTCATTTACATGGCAGCAAAGTCATCTCCCTGGGAAAAAAATACTGTCAAAGTGTAAAATGTATTCAAGCAATTAGGTTATTCAGGTGAAAAAGAAGAACAGATCCTGGGAATGTCTTTTGATGAAAAGAATTCATATTCACATTCATTGATTCCCTTTTGAGGTACATTTAACTTCATTCTCCCTTTACATGCTGATTTATCTACTCCAACATAAGCACAATTATACCCATGGCACTCCTGTCAGATATCTGTTCTGTAAAGCCTCCAGTACTGGTGATTCCACAGATTTGCTGTGTATTTTAGTAATGCTCTCCTAGTTATTAGAAAATTTTATTAATAAGTGACTTGCTCCCTTATTTCTTATGTAGTTCACCCTGTATACAGGGTGTAAGATATTGCAGGAAGTTTTTATAGATTTCAAGATTGTTCTCATGCTGGACACACACATACCTACATAAACTCTTTTTAATCATAGAATCATACAATGTTTTGGATTGGAAGGGACGCTACAGATCATTGAGTTCCAACTGCCTGCCACGGGTAAGGGAACCTTCCACTAGACCAGGTTGCTCAAAGCCCCATCCAGCCTGGCCTTGAACACCTCCAGGAAATGGGGCATCCACAGCTTCTCTGGGCAACCCGTTCCAGTGCCTCCCCACTCCCAGAGTAAAAAATTTCTTCCTGATATCTAATATAAATCTCCCCTCTTTCAGTTTAAAACCATTACCCCTCATTCTGTCACTCCACTCCCTGATAAAGAGTCCCTCCCCATCTTTCCTGTAGGCCCCCTTGAAGTACAGGAAGGCTGCAATAATGTTTCCACAGAGCCCTCTCTTCTCCAGGCTGAACAACCCCAACTCTCTCAGCCTCAGGAGAGGTGCTCCAGCCCTCTGATCATTTTCGTGGCCCTTCTCTAGACTTGCTCTGACAGGTCCATGTCCTTCTCAAGTTGGGGACCCCAGAGCTGGACACAATACTCCCAGTGAGGTTTCACAAGAGCAGGGTAGAGGGGGAGAATCACCTCCCTTGACCTGCTGGTCATGTTTCTTTTGATGCAGCCCAGGATACAGTTGACTTTCTGGGCTACAAGTGCACATTACGGAATCACA
Source organism: Arenaria interpres (assembly GCA_013399435.1). Lineage (NCBI taxonomy): Eukaryota > Metazoa > Chordata > Aves > Charadriiformes > Scolopacidae > Arenaria > Arenaria interpres. Next base: position 31,161 of record VXAK01001733.1, on the reverse strand, counting down.
GAATTGTCAGAGTTGGAAGGGACCTCTAGAGATCATCTAGTCCAACTCCCCTGCTAAAGCAGGATTGCCTAGAGCACGTTAGTCAGGGAAGTAATTACATTGCTGGGTAATGTTGAGCTTCTTATTCACCAAAACCCCCAAGTCCTTCTCCTCAGGGCTGCTCTCAATCAGGGATTGCCGTGACTCAGGTGCAGGACCTTACACTTGGCCTTGTTGAACTTCATGAGGTTCACACAGGCCCACCTCTCAAGTCTGTCCATGGGTCGCATCCCTTCCCTCCACCATGTCAACCACTCCACACAGCCTGGGCTCATTGGCAACCTTGCTTAGGGTGCACTCAATCTCACTGTCCATGACACCAAACAGCACTGGTACCAATTCCAACCCCTGAGGAATGCCACTCGTCACCAGTCTTCACTTGGATATCAAGCTATTGACTGCAACTCTTTGAATGTGACCATCCAGCCAGTTCTTTATCGACCAGGCAGTCCTTCCATATCAAATCCATGTTGTGTGGGACAGTGTCAAATGCTGTAGATGACATAGGTTGCTCTTCCCTTATTCACCAATGCTGTAAAGCCATCAGAATAGACAACAAAATTTGCCAGTCATGATTTGCCCTTAGTGAAGCTGTGTTGGCTGTCACCTTATTTTCCATGTGCCTTGGTAGAGTTTCCAGGATGATATGTTCCATGATCTTGCAAAGCACAGCAGGTCTTCAATTTCCCCTTTTTAAAAATGGAGGTTTTGTTTCCCCTTGTCCAGTCAGTGGGAACTTTACCAGACTGCCATGACTTCTGACCTGTGATGGATACTGGCTTGGCAGCTTCCTCCACCAGTTCCCTCAGGACCCACAAATGAATCTCTTTATATCCCATGGACTTGTGCACCTTCAGGTTCCTCAGATGGTCTCAAACCTGGTCTTCTTCTACAGTGGGTAGTACCTCATTCTCCCAGTCTTTGTCTTTTCCTTCTGCAACCTGGGTGGAGTGGCTAAAGCACTTGTCAGTGAAGACTAAGGCAAAAAAAATGTTGAGTATCATGGCCTTCTCCATATCCTGGGTAACCAAATCTCCCATTTCCTTACGGAGAGGGCCCACATTTTCCCCAGTCTTACTTTTATCACTGACATACCTGTAGAAGATTTTCTTGTTGCCCTTGATATCCCTGGCCAGATTTAATGCTATCTGGGCTTTATCTTTCCTAACCTGATCCCTGGCTGCTTAGACAATTTCCTGTTTTCAACTGCCTGTCCTTGCTTCCACCCTCTGTAGGTTTCCTTTTTGAGCTTGAGATTCTCCAGGAGCTCCTTGTAAATCCATGCAGGCCTCCTGACATTTTTGCCTGAGGTTTTCTTTGTTGGGATGAGCTTGGAGGATGTGATCCTTGAATATTAACTAGCTTTCTTGGACTCATCTTCCCTCCAGGGTTGTATCTTATGATACTCTACCAAGCAGATCCCCGAAGAAACCAAAGTCTGCTCTCCTGAAATCCAGAGTAGTGAGCTTGCTGTCTTCAAATTAAGCAATTCACACAATACATTATCTCATAAATGTCTTTCAAGTTAGTTAGAGAAACATGGGCAAAATGCACAGTGTAAAGCTACAGGGTATTGTCTAGGGCCAGCATACTTTAATATTTTCAATTAGTCAGTAATGATAGAGATTTTTTTTTCCATTAGTGGACATTAGTAGTTTTCCATACCATCGGTATTTTGAAAGAGGAGACGAGAATTGAAGATGACACTGAAAGCTAAGAGCACAGCTACAGAGGAGGTGCTACTTTTAGACCAGAACAGTCAACTGCTCGGAGGCAGATAGGAGAATAGCTGATTAGTGATGGCTCTGACAGGAAGTGTGTGGGGATTGACTTATAAGAACAATATTAACATATTGCAAAGGAAGAAAACATCATTTTCCGTGGAACAAACATCAGTAAAAATAAAAAGGCAAGTGAAGACATCCTTGTGCTCTACTCATCAGAAACATGTGGTACTCCAGATCACAGTATTTAGTTGTGGGCAGGGCATTCATAAGGAGGGGTGTGCCAGCAGAAAACCTATAGGACTTCACATAGAATGATGAAACACAAGCTTATGCAATACGCAACATTATACAATATGAAAGGAATAAATATTCATTTCAATCTGCCATGGAATTTATTACCTCTGTTTGGCCAGTTCAGTTTCAGCTGAAGAATTAATTTTTTTTAACTAAAATTTATTAATTCAGCAAAACTACATTTTTTGATGTCTGCATACCTGTACTGATCACTGAAGTGTCAGTGAAAAATGCAGTGGAAAGGAAAATGATACATTTCCCCTTCCTTATAGTTTCAGACAATGTGTCATTAGAAGTTGGGCGCTTTTGATTTGATATGAGTAGTTTTACCAGGAGAGAATATTGTCCAGCCTTTATCTTTCCTCTTGGAGCTGTTCCACTTTGTAGTAATAAATTATTAATTCAGCTGGTGAGAAAAAAATGGCATTACAGCCTTAGAGGTTTGGGCACGCAGCTGCGAAATGAAAGTTTCATGTTCAGGTTCCCACTTCGGTGAATATTGAAAATTTTTATACAGAGCAGAAAAAGTTCAAGGACCAGTAATCCCAACCCAAATAGCCTAATTAGGATAGTCGTCTTGTATGCACAAACTGACAGAGTGGGGACATCAAGCAGGCACTCTCATCTGTTAGGGGAATACCCAGCCATTAGGTTTTTGTCTATTTAGGAGGCAGTAATTAAGTCCATGGGCCCTATTGGGATACAGCCATGAGTCCCAAGGGAGCTAGCAGATGTTATTTTGAGGCCACTTTCAATAATTTTTGATTGTTTGTGGCAACTGAAAGAAGTGCCCGAAGATTAGATGAATGCAAATGTCAGCTCCATCTTTGAGAAGGGCAACAAGGAGGACCTAGGGAACAGGCCAGTCAGCCTTACCTTGATCCATGAAAATGTGATGGAGCGTTTAATTCTGAAAACCATTGCCAGGCACATTAACAATGAGAAAATAATCAGGAGTAGTGTGCATCATTTCAAAATGGGAAGTTATGCTTGACCAACTTGGTAAACTCCTATGAGGAATTGACTGGCTTGGGAGATGAGGAGAGAGCAGTGAATATTGTTTACCTGGACTTCAGAAAGTCTTCTGACATTTATGGTTCAGAGGGGATCTTATCAATGTACGTAGATGCCTGAAGGGATAGTGCAAAAAGGAGGGAGACAGGCTCTTGTCAATGGTGCTGAGAGGACAAGAGACAATGGGTACAAACCAAAACACAGGAGATTCCCTCTGAACATCAGGAGATACTTTTTTTACTGTGAGAGTGACTGAACCTTGGCACAGGTTGACCAGGAAGGTTGTGGAATTTGTATCCTTGGAGATACTAAAAAACCAGCCAGACACAATCCTGGGCAACTGGCTCTAAGTATCCCTGTTTGAGCAGGAGGATTGGACCAGATGACCTACAGATGTCCCTTCCAGCCTTAATCATTCTGTGGTTCTGTGATTCTGTGACAGTGAATTATTTTGGAAATGCACTGCAATGACTGGCATTGCAAATTTCTCTACAGAACTAGATCCAAATCAACAGTTTAAGTTCCTATAATGGGCTTCAAGGAGAATGTAGAACACTAGGAAAATCCTCACCTCCATAATTTAATCTCTTTCATGGGAAAATTTCTCAGGTATCTAAAGGTTGTCTGATATTCATTCTTAAGACTGACACTATCTTTGAAAATCTGAACAAATTGTTCCCTGTGTGACTCCAAGGCAAATTAAGATCTTCACAGTAGGTGCTGATAGAACAGTCATAGAAAGCATGTTGAAGTCATATCTTATATAACAATGGGGATTATTTGTCCACAAAACATATCAGAAATATCTACTCATGTTCAAAATAAAGATAAGGGTTGTAATTAATGTTGTAATTAAAAGGGTTGTAATTAATGGAACAGGGTCAAGTTGTAACTAGTGGTGTCCCCCAGGGGTCAATACTTGGCCCAATCCTGTTCAACATATTCATCAATGACCTGGACGATGGGACAGAGTGTATCCTCAGCAAGTTCGCTGATGATACCAAACTGGGAGGGCTGGCCGACACTCCAGAGGGCTGTGCCGCCATCCAGCGAGACCTGGACAGGTTGGAGAGCTGGGCAGAGAAGAACCTAATGAGGTTCAACAAAGGCAAGTGTAGGGTCCTGCACCTGGGGACGAAGAAGCCCAGGGACCAATATAGATTAGGGGTGGACCTGCTGGAAAGCACTTCTGAGGAGAAAGGATCTGGGGGTCCTGGTGGATTGTAAACTATCCATGAGCCAAAAATGTGCCCTTGTTGCCAAGAGGGCCAATGGAATCCTGGGCTGCATAGGGAAGAGTGTGGCCAGTAGGTCGAGGGAGGTCATTCTCCCCCTCTACTCTGCACTGGTGAGGCCACAACTGGAATACTGCGTCCAGTTCTGGGCCCCCCAGTTCAAGAGGGACAGGGAACTACTGGAGAGAGTCCATCGTAGGGCAACTAAGATGATTAAGGGATTGGAGCACCTCCCTTACGAGGAAAGGCTCAAAGAGCTGGGGCTCTTTAGCCTCGAGAAGAGAAGACTGAGGGGAGACCTCATCTATGTTTACAAGTTCCTAAAGGGTGGGTTGAAGGATGATGGAGCCCGACTGTTTTCAGTGGTTCCCAGTGATAGGACGAGGGGCAATGGGTACAAGCTGGAACATAGGAAGTTCCATTCAAAGAAGAGGAAAAAGCTCTTTATAGTGGGGGAGACAGAGCTCTGGAGCAGGCTGCCCAGGGAGGTTGTGGAGTCTCCTTCTCTGGAGATCTTCAAGACCCACCTTGATGCAGTCCTGAGTAATGTGCTCTAGGCAATCCTGCGTTAGCAGGAGAGTTGGACTAGATGATGTCTACAGGTCTCTTCCAACTCTGACAATTCTGTGATTCCATCATAAAAAATTAGTTTTTATGTAACACTTTCATTACAATGCTCATAAGGGAAAGAAAAGTCCTACACTTTCTTCTTTTCACAAAGCTTTAAAAAATTCCTTGTAAAACTTTGTCTTAATTATCAGACTGGGGAACAATGGTAGTGGCGAAAAAAAGTGAAAAGACTATGTGGCAAAGAAGCCAAGAAAATGGGAAAGAAACAGAAACAGAGAACAAGAGTGAGCAAGCTAACCCTAGAAGTTGACTCGTAAAACAGGGAAACCAAAGATGAATTTCAAGTTAGTGTGTTTATGCAGTTTATTGAGTAGCTGGTCAAAGTAGAATCCAGTCCTTCAGCACAACTTCTGACAACAAAAACCAACAGGCTGACACTACCACCACTCCTGCCACAGGCCATATTTCAAATCCAAGTGAAAAAAACCCAACCCAACAGTTTAAAGAAAGGTTTTCTTGAAAATCTATCTATTTGTATAAAAATTGCATGGTATTTCAGGATTTCTCCACATTCTCATTTCTCCATGTGGGTTGTTTGATATAATATGTAACCGAGCATATGATTTACAGGATAGAGTAAAATGGATGATTTTGAAATGTTAAGTTTTGTGTTGACTCCCTGATAAGTTTTTTTAAAAAAAATATCGAACTGAAGCGTAATTCTGCCACTGCAAGTTTCGTACACTATATTAGCTATTCCTTTTAGAAATAAGACCCCTACTAAAATTTTCAAACTCATATTTGTAATAACTCTCCATTTCATGCATGTTGATGTTACCCCAGAAGTAAGAATGCAGGAGACCTTAATGTGACTATTTGGAAAAATGTTGTAAATTGTATTACTAGTCATCAGAATGGTATTGAAGCACAAATAATATTCCAATTAAAGTAAAAAAATCTGAAATTATCAACAATGGAGTTTATAAAACAAAACAGTGTTTTGACAGATACATGCTCAATCTTTTGATTAGGTTTATTACACTGCAGAATGCAAATACCTTTTAAATAAACATGTCATGTTACAAATACATGCAATATCCAGTAGAAAATAGGATAACCAGAAGTAATTAGTTCGAATATGTAGAACAAAAAAGTACCCTTAAAATATTTACGGCATTGATTTTGATATTCCCTTTGAATGGTTTATTTGCCTAAATTAATTAAAGTTTTGAAGAAGCTTAGGAGCTTTCAAAAGGATAGTTGCAATCTGAAATTTTAAACATCAAGCTTTCCACATAATAGAGTTGACTGCCTATGGTTTAAATTATTAAAAGAACAAATAAAATAATTAGCATGTTTGTTTAATAGAAGATGTTCATTTATAAATCATAGCTTCATAAATATATAACTTTATAACCAACTAGAGACAATACTGGTAAAGGAAAAGAAATGAGCAGGGCTTAGAGAATTTTACAAGTACAATGAATAAAAACACGAGTTTAAATCTCCAGCCTCCAAGGTTTAGGTCAATAACCATGACATACTGAAGTTAGAAAAACAAATTTCAGCTTCTAAAATTGACATTCAGTATAGTTTCAGCTCAGAAGATTGACATTTTATTACATTTATTTCAGAGGAACAGAAGGAAGATGACAATTCATATTGATGCAGTGCAATAAATAGTAACAAAAGGAAGACAAAGAAAATTTAAAGGGAGTTAAGTAAAATTCAGTATGTAAAGACTTACAAATTATTTTGAAGATTTAATTACATTTAATATAACTTTACAAAATATTTATCTAAAAAGAAGTATATTTGTTTCAGTATAGAGCTTTTGTCATTGCAATGTTTTGGACAGCAAAATCCTGACATAATTATAATTGTAAAAATATTTTTATTCATGCTCCACTCTTTATCTGAGATCAAAAAGACAGTGTAATCACTCTGTCTGTGGAAGATAAAATATTTCAACATAACTGTATATTGTTAAGTCACATATCTAATAGAGCCAGCTATGTATTTGTTATTCCATTAACTAGATTAACAACACACGGTATGAACATATCTCATCTACCAGTTATATTGCTTCATAGATCTTATGCATAGCTGCTGATAAATGGGGTAATAACATGTTAGAAATGCTGAAGCTGTCTATATAACATCACTTGAATGGCTTTTTCATCATTAATATTTAATAAATTAATTAATGTTGTGAAGTAATAAAGTAAAAGCTTACCTTGGGTTATAGCAGTGGAGTGATATATTTTGGCTACTAACAATAAAGCCACAGATAATGTTTTTAGTAGGCAGCCTTGACGAAAATTATATACACAATGCTTACACAGCGCTTTCAAGAAAAAATGCAAACATTTGACTTTTAATTAATAAAAATACCATAATCAGGGAAAAATTGGACAAAACTTCTCCCTTACTAATGAATTTCAACTTCAGTTTATAGTTTTGTCTTTCTTGTTATTGCCACCCCTCTAACTTACAGAGTTTAACTTTGTATAATATACTAGCACAAAATAATGGAGAAATACACTTATCAGAAGATTATCCTAGTACCATTTCTTGTAGAAAAACCCAAACTATCTGGCCATTACTGATTTAAAATAATTTATTCCTTGAAGTTTCTTGACATGGATAGAAGTTCTGCAATTGTTTGATACCCATATAATAGGATGTGAAGAGTACTAGATTACAAGAAATTACTAGCCATACAAGAAAATGCTGAGTATCTAAGGAACATAAAAATGCCTGTACTGGAACAGACCAAAGACTTATCTAGTACAAAATCATGTCTCTCAGAATGGCCAAGAATGGATGTTTAGGAAAATATATAACAAAAACAAATGAAGAGGCACCAAATCTGATTAGGAAATTTATATTACACATATTGTGTAGAGTATTGCTATTCTAGAGTATTAATATAAGACATATGGTCCTGATTTGCAATTGCTTATATGCGAGATAAGAAATAAGACAGATACTTAAATTGTTATAAGATGAGTGTCAAGTGGTATGAAGACTACACTAATCACTCATCTGCCTCAGCAGGCATTTGCTTTCTGCAAAGTCAGCAGACTACCTGACAATAGCAGAATGACTTGCAGTGTAAAAAGCAAAATAAGTATACAGTTCTTCGTGTTCAACCTTGAAATGTTCTCAGGATAAGGGAGCACTGGTGCGCAGTGGGTGGGAGCACTACTGATGGAAGGAAGAAATGGAGGACCAAACAGAATCACTTCAGGATCTATACAGATCCATTCTCATTTACATCATGATGTGAGCTAAATTTCTTTAAGGAGATTACAGTATATTTATGTACTGATGGTAGACTGATATTAAACGAAAAAAAACAACAGTCCAGTTATTTTGTTAGTGCCTGGGAAAAGTATCTGTGCTTCGGTCTTCTGCAATAACAGAGCATTTCAGGACTAAACTTGTCCAGTGACAGTTTGAAATACAAGCAGGTTACACCTTCTCTCTGTAGGCACTGAATTTATTTGTAAATGCAAAAGAAACCACCATTGGACTGTGGCATTCTAACTTCTGGCTGTGTGTTTCTTCATGCCCTTCCAAAGTGTCCTAGTATTGTGTGCTGTATTTAACATCACATAGCATTGCAACTGTGGAACTCCTGGCTTGTTTATTTTCCTGCTTCATTTACACTATGTCTGTGCCACACCCCGCTTTACCTTCCTTGCAGTGGTTATTCATGTATACAGTCTCTATACAATTTACTTAGGAAATAATGAAACTTAAATAAGATAAGGCTTATGAAACACCTGTGAGCCCCAAATGTGAATACAGTGAGAACAAGTGTTTAGTAGCTACTTGACGCTAGCAACATTTTTTTTTTTAACACTAATAACTATTAATTATAGAGACACAAACCAAAAAGCTTTGCAGCTGAGAAAGTACAACAAATGGATGAAGTCCTTGCACCTTGGGACAGATTTGGAATCCTTCCTAAATTAGTAAAAGAAGCATCTTTTCATAGTCAAATTATCCAAACTCAGTTACCACTAATTTAATGTAAAAAAAGTCCTTCAGTGAATTGTTTTTAAAAATGGGATTTTAACGATGCTTTGATAAAAGATGGACATTTTAGAAAGTATGTTGACCAGAAAGATTAAGCTTTTCCTTAATGTCTTAAGTATTGCAAAAGATGTCTCTGCCAAACCTCCTGGCATTCATGAAAGCCTCCAATCAAAATGTCAGTGATAACTAACAAAAGTATATAAACATTTTGTAACACTGCTTAACAAAATGTATGTATATACACATTTTACATATGTATGTGAACAGTGTGACCAACAAAGGGACAAAGAAATGTGCAATTGTCTCTAGGAGGCACAGAAAAGCTTGTAAACAGTGTCCCAATTAACAGCTATGGCGGACAGAGAACAAAAAAACCCCCAAGATTAGCACAAGTGACTAGAAATAAGCGAAACATCCTCATAAATGTGTGGGAAAGATGAAAAGAAAATGAAAACCAAGATAATCAGCAATGGGTGCAGATGAGATCCCCTATCTTTGAAGAGGGGTAAGCAGCTTGAGAACACTAGGCTTGAGAAAGAGATTCTAGGTAAAAAGAATACTTCTATTTTAGCTCCATCTTCTTTTTTCTCAAGCCTGACAACCGCGACCTTAGCAACTAAAAACAGCCAAGGATCACAGTCCTCAGTGCTAACTATATGGCAGTAACTCCATAATACTGTATATGGAATTAATTTGGGATGAAAGTTTTAAGGGTTAACAGTTGTGTATATGAACTGGTAAGTAGTGGCAGTAACTTTCAAAGTGTGCTCCTAACAAAAGTCATTCCAGTAATATTTTATGTTAATATTTAAAAGAACACAGATGAATCAAACTATTGTCACAGTGATTTCTAATTCTCTGAGAGATATAATATGTGTAGGCGTATATTAATTTTTATATACATATGCGTGTGTGCTACTATATTTGTATTCTGTATATATGTACATAGGTAAATATATTCAGCTTGAGTAATAAATATTTACTAACTCCAGTCATTGTGATTTTTATGGGCAAACAGTGTCCAAACTCTTTTTTAATTAATTATTGAACTTCTCTCACAGTGGGTCAGTTGAAATCAATGGAGTCTTTCCATTGACTTCCAATGAGTCCCAGGTAACGATGTGGTCTCTGGGAGTTCAAAGTATGATAATAATTGCTTTTGAAAAAAAAATTGAAATATGTTGAAATTTTCTATGCTTAAAGCAAACTTTTTGATATTGATTCAAACTTTCAGGTCTAGTAATGAACCATGGAGGGAATACATTAGTGGATTGTTGGCCTGTTCCACTTAGAGCATAATACCATCAGTTAAGTCAAGACAGTATAGTCTACTAATGAACATGTAGCAAGATGCATCACTTCAGAAATGTTGCTTCAAGTCCTGACTATTAAAACAAACCAACTAACCAAACAAAACCCCACTCTCTACTGGAAATATTAAGAAGTTAAATACACATAGAGATCTTCAAGTTTTTCAGGGTCAAAAGATATTATGATATAATGGAGGTAAAATTAGTCGTAATGAGCTGCTATCTTAGCAACATTAATAGACTACCAATATCTAATAATGAATACAGCATCTGCACAACTGTGAAAGTAAACATTACAAAGGTGATAAGTAAATCAGTAAAACAGTTAAATATGTTTAAAAGTCTGACTTTTTTTTTTTGTATGTGAAAAAAAAAGGAGAAAAAGTGGCTAAAAGACAAAGTATAGCTTGCCTTGTAACAGTAGGCTGGATTAATTAATAAATAATGAATGTCAGAGTGTATGGAAAACATGAAGCTACACAAATCATCCAGTGTGAAGGGTAGTGCTCAAAAAAATTTATCAAATTATTCTTGTAAGTCATGTGTAAACTAAGAAAACTGGAAGACAACTAAATAAATGTTTGTCTGGTGCCAAAGTTGGTGTTTCATTATTGGAATAAAACTGTACAATTTTTTGACGCTTTTGTGTGAGACTTAAAGTTTGTGCCCACAGCCTCTTTCACATCTTTAACAGTTTCCTGTGTGCCATATAATCTATCCCTCCTGTCAAAAACTCTGTCTCACTTCCTGGCTTTTAATCTATATCTGTATTACTTCCCTATATCACTGAACAAATTCAAAACTTCAGTAACCTATACTACACAAAGACACAGCAAGTACTTTAGCTATATATAGCGATAATTCAGTGGCTGACAGATTCCATTAGACAGGTCTTGCTTCCTGCGGAATCTTTTTTCTGTTTCACAGTATACAACTGCATCAAAAGCCTTTGAAAAGCAATTAAGAGGAATTTGGATATATTAGGTGTTTGAAAACTAGCTAGTTTACCAAAAGTTAATGAATGAAACTTATTATCCTGTCTTACTATTCACTCCTTTCCTCAGAAAGGATAACAGGCAAAATAATATATTGTGTTTGCTATTTATATGACAGATTTATTTGGGAGGGCACTTATTTTACTGCTATTTCATTGTAGAGGCAGACTACTGTTAAATAGCAACTGAACCTGAAGGCATGCTTCACTGAATTTTAAAATGAACTGACACTGTTAGTTGAAGGGACCTGGACAGGAACTATTTATAAAGTAAAAGGGGGAAAAAAACCCCAACAAATCAACAATCACTGTGAAACTGGTTTTCAAAAGCTACTGTTGTGAAGATTAACACTAAAGATCTTGCTGCTGTGTGGTGTGAAATTCATACTGTTTTGTATGCGATGGATAAAATTATAGAATCACAGAATGGCTGAGGTTGGAAGGGGCTTTTGAGATCATCTAGCGTAAATGCTTTGCTAAAGTAGTGTCAGCTACAGCAGGTTGCCCAGGACTGTATTCAGTAGTGTCTTGAATGTCTCCATAGGTAAAGACTGCACAACCTTTCTGGGTGACCATTTCCAGTGTTTGAGTGTTCTCACAAAAAAAAAGATGTCTTCCTGTGTTCAGATGGAATGTCTTATATTTCAGTTTGTGTCCATTGTCTCTTGTCCTTTCACTGGGTACAAATGAGAAAAGTCTGTTTCCATCTTTTTTATTCCCTTCTATCAGCTATAAATACTGCTAAGTTTCCTTCTGCCTACCTTCTCTTCTCCAGGTTGAATATACCCAGGTCTCTAAACCTCTCTTTGTACAACACATGCTTCAGCCCGTTAATCATCTTTGTGTCCCTTCATCATTATGTCCATATCTCTGTTGTACTGGGGAGCCCAGAGCTAGGTCCAGTGGTCCAGATGTGTCTCTCCAGGGAAAGACCTTAGTTCAGTCAGGACCTCCTTGTTGATCCATGCAGTCTTCCTACTGCCTTTGTGTGACTTCCTATTTGATGGATAAATATTTCTTGAGCTTGGAGAAGGCCATTTTTGATTATCAGTCAGCTCGCTCTATCTCAGGATCCTCTTCTCTCTAGTGACATATACGATGTGATTCTTCCAATCAAATATTTTAAGAGCTTAATATCTACTCTCCTAAAATTCAGAGTTGTGGTCTTGTTTTTTGCTCCTGTTTCCTCCTCTAAGGAATCTGAACTCCACCATTTCACGATCACTGGAGCCAAGGCAGCCCCCAGCTTTCACATCCACGATAATTTCTTCATTGTTTGTAAGCATCAGATCCAGAAGAACCAATTTCCTTGTTGGATACTTGATCACCTGTGTCAGGATGTTGCTGTCAATGCATTCTAGAAGTCTAGATTGCTTGAGCCTTACTGTGTTGTCCTTCCAGCAGACATCAGCGTGGTAAAGGCCAATATGAGAACTATGGCCTGTGAATATGAAGCTTCTTCCAGTTTTCTTCCTTATCAGTGCATCCTCTTGAATCCAAAAGAATTGTAGGAGATCACAAAAGTTAAACTAAGGAAAAAAAAGTGTTCTGCAATGTTTTTAAGATTATATGCTACTTTATAAACTAAAGTAGAAGGTAGAAGCTAATGCAAAAGATGAAATTTTCCTCCCCTATGAAGTTTAACCAATTTAAATCTTATCCTCAAAGTACTTCAAAATTCTGGTCAAATTCACCTTTGATTAGAGTCAAATTAGCAATTTAGAGTTACTATTTGTGCATGTCAACACAAAATTAAAATTTCTGAGTTAATATTTGAAGGAAAAAACATGCTATATAAACAAAAATTATTTAGATTAGCATCTTAATGTAGAGTTGAATAAAGAATAATGCAATAAAAATAAAATATTTTAATAAAATTAACATATTAAACAGTGAAGGTGCAAAGGCTCAGTTGAAAGTGATGAACAGCCACAATTCTTTCTGAAATCAGAAGTCCAAATTACTTTATGCACTCCAATTCATGCCTTGTTAATATTAATATTGGCTGGATACCTAGGAGAGGAAAAATTGAATGTATACTTCCCGCTTTTCTTCTTTATCCAAGAATCTTTCTGAGAGTAGATAGAGGAGACTTTTCCCAGGTGATTATTGTAATTTCATTTCACTCTTTTCTCCTCTGTTCTCCATTCCAAAACTCTTTTCACTACTCTCCCATCTCTGACAGATATAGTTAGTGAGTAGGATAGCAGAAGTCACAATCACATCTATAACATTTGCTGTTTTCAATTAGAACAAATACATTACTTAATAAATAAATAAAAATATCCCTGCACAAAAATATTCTCTGTGTGGATTAGACTTGCAGGCAAAAGGTATCAAGAAAATTTATATGTTAAGATGCGTATATGTTTATCAGAGTATGACAGGAGCAAAAACGTTAGAAATTCATTCTTTTTTGCTAAACATGCTTAATCTTCACATTATTGCACTCTACTGTGGAAAAATACATAGAAATCCTTGTCAAGGACAATATATCTATTCAGAGAGATCAACAAGATAATTTCTGATTTATGACATATACAAAATATTTTTCATCTATTGAGATAAAGTATGAAAATGATTGCTTTATTTTTGTTCTGTAGGGTGGCAAAAGCCAAAGGTCAGGCCAAAAAATGCCATCCAACAGCTTTGCTGTCTGTGAAACAGTTCCAGCAACAATTGGAAGAAACAAAATTAATATAATTAGTTTAGCAAAAAAAACCCACAGACATTGACAAAAGGAAGACCAAAGATGATATTGGCTAAAGAAAGAAAGAGTTAGGAATTTAGAAGCCTAGAGATCAAGAAAACACCATTGATATAAATGTGGAAATTGTACAAGTGAATTAGGAAGAAAGGGATAAAAGGAATAACAACCATCAAAATTTCAAACATGACAAACAGGAGTTGTAAAATATGAATTAAAGTAATGGCAGAACCTAGACTTCAGTCCTTTTCTTTACTTTATGATAATTTTAAATGTCTCCTCCAAATGATGAGCAGGCAAATCTGGTCTTCTGGAATATTACCCTTAAATTGTTTTGTTTTGTTTTCTTTTTTTAAAGCAAGTTTTTTTTTTTTNNNAAATTTTTTTTTTTTTTTTTTTTTTAATGTGAAAGAATAAATTTGTTTAGCATATGCTTGATTCAATAAAGTACATTTTGCATCGAGTAGCAGAGGGGGGAAAAAGTCACTCTGAGGGAACTCTTAAATCAGAGCAGGCAAAAGAGTAGCTTTGCAGGTGCTTTTGCAAGAGAAGTTAGAAAAATTACTTTGAACAACTTATGAAGTACTGCTTTCTAAAACCAGCAACTGAGTTCTGGAGTGGTCTGTGTAATTCACTGAGAGTGTAAGAAGAAAAAAATCAGATGTGATAACCATTAGACTGGGATTGTTTTTCTGAAATTCTTTCTAGTTTGTGCTAGAAAGTACTTCTTAAGTTACTTTTAGAATGACATCCTACCCATCTGTTCCTTTTTTATAGAGCTTTCTACCTCAGGGTGGATTGATAAAGGGAGCTAATTTGGCAGGAAAACTCTTATGCAAGATTAAAAGCAAAGTTTGCTTTATTTTTTGAAACCTCATGGAAAACTGATGTCTATGGTACAGAAGGACACATGGTCCTGACTCCAAGGCTGTCATCACAGACCTTGCAAGATTTGCAACTATTTTCTGACTGGAAGAATAAGCCTTTTCTTTAAGGCATTTGTAGCAAGGTGGGGGTTGGTCTCTTCTCCCAAGCGGCAAATGATAGGACAAGAGGAAATGACCTAGTGGAAATCAAAAAATTCCAAAAGTTGCGGAGGAGTAGAAACTAGACAGTCATCAAAACTGGCAATGGACTTAATATAAGAAAGGGACTCTGCAAGGCAAGGACTGCTAACTATAATTCTAGGAGAAAAAGAATTTAATGACATGGAAGGAGTTCCTGCAAGAAGGAGTGAGTGTTTTTTTGCAGTCCTTATTCTCCCAATAACCCCTGAAAAAATTAATTCCTATGGCCATTCCCTTCAAGGGAAGAAGCAATAGTAGGAGATACAGAGACAAAAGCATTTATTTCGCCTTATATCACAGTTCACCACAAAGCTAGAAGAGTCAAGTGGGAACCAATAAAACAAGAATGTAAGTATGAAGTTGGAGGAAGAGAAGATAACTATTTATGCTACCTCTGACCTTTCAAACGTGGCCTTAGAACATGACCCTAAATTTTGCCTCATAGAAATATGTGAAGTATATTTTTATATGCAGGTGTTTTTCAGTTGCACTTAGTCTATAATTGGTTTTGTCTCTGGTGAATTCACTGTTTGTTAATTTATGTAATATTCTCTTCTTTTATTTATGTTTCGATGTCTTGTTATTGGTTTAACCCTTTTTTTCCTTTCACTTTGAGGTATTTTTATTTATTTACCTTTTTTTAGATTCCTGTCATCCACATTTAAGAATTTATTCATGTTTTCAGCTGTCTGCTAACTTGTTGAATGTACTTGTTTACTGCCCATTTCTCAACATAAGGGCCTTGCACAAGCTTTTATTGAAGTGCTGTAAAATAGAAAATAGCACACAGTTCAGAACAGATGCGCGATTAGCACAAACTTGCTAGCAGGAATATACATGCAATATATTAACACATCAGTTATGGTTCACAGTATTTTTGGTATATATATATTTTGGTAATGCTTTTATTTGACCAGTTCATATGTATCTTAAAATATTTTGCTTATTTGCTCTCCTATTAATGTGTCACCAAAGATGTTGACTTCATTCTCTATGGTACTGAAAGTGGCCCACTGTTTTCCTTTTCCACTTTCAGCTGCCTACTCATAACAATAACAGCTTCTCAGTACTTTACCACAGATTCTGTGAAACACAATGTGTAAAGGCACAGTTATTTAAAAAAATCAACAGCCTTTTGACAGAGGAACTTCCTAAAAAGCTACAAGTACACCTGTCATTTAGAATATTGGATATTAGGCCTCAATTTCATCTTCAGGAAAGCATCCCTCTTTGGCTTTCATTTTAATATGAAAAGAGGGCATCATTTGCCTTATTGTATCACTCTTCTCCCCACAATTGTATTTTCCTTTTTACTTGCTCCCTTCCACCATGTATCATTTGTTACACGATATTGAATCATTCAACCCGATTCTTTGCTCTGACTGCAACGACAGTATCCTTCTTGACAAAATGTACAACATAAAGCTAGACAAATCCATAATATGTTGGGTGAACAACTGACTGATGTTTTGGGCTCAAAGACTTGCAGTAAATGGGGTTATATCTGGCTGGTGACTAGTCACAAGTGGGGTTCCGCAGAACTCAATTTTACGGCCTTTAATGTTTTTAAAAATCACCTGGATTAAGGTGTCAAATGTATATAAAGTACATTTGCTGATGATACTGAATTAGGAGCTGTGGACTCCCTCAAGGGTAGAGAGGCCTTACAGAGAGATCTGGGTAAACTAGAGGGCAGCCACCAAGCATATGAAATTTAACAAGGGCAAGTGCTGGATTGTGCACCTGGGACGGGATAATCCTGGTTATACATACAAATTTGGGAACAAGAGACTGAAGACCAGCCTGTGGAAAGGGGTCCACCTGGGGCGTGGACGCCTGGTCGTCTGTGTGACCTGGCATCCAAAAGGGCCAACCATGTTCTGGGGTGCATCAAGCACAGCACAGCTAGCTGCTTCAGGGAGATCATTGACCCACTCTACACTGCACTGATGTGGTCCCACCTCAAATACTGTGTGCAGTTTTGGGCGCCTCGATATAAGAAGGACATCAAACTGTTAGAGTGCACNAGGCCTTACAGAGAGATCTGGGTAAACTAGAGGGCAGCCACCAAGCATATGAAATTTAACAAGAGCAAGTGCTGGATTGTGCACCTGGGACGGGATAATCCTGGTTATACATACAAATTTGGGAACAAGAGACTGAAGACCAGCCTGTGGAAAGGGGTCCACCTGGGGCGTGGACGCCTGGTGGTCTGTGTGACCTGGCATCCAAAAGGGCCAACCATGTTCTGGGGTGCATCAAGCACAGCACAGCTAGCTGCTTCAGGGAGATCATTGACCCACTCTACACTGCACTGATGTGGTCCCACCTCAAATACTGTGTGCAGTTTTGGGCGCCTCGATATAAGAAGGACATCAAACTGTTAGAGTGCACCCAGAGGAGGGTGACCAAGATGGTGAAAGGGCTTTGGGGCATGACTTACAAGGAATAGCTGAGGTTATTTGGTTTGTTCACCTTAGAGAAAAGAAGGCTGATGGCTGACCTCATTACACCCTGCTCAAGCAGAGCCACCTACAGCACCTGTTGGTGCATCCCAACAGGGCCCATGGGATAATGTATGTTCAGTTTGCTTAAGTATTTGCTGACCTGATCATCTTCCAGCAAGAGTACATCTTCCTTACTCCAATCTGTTCCCTTGGTCTCTGATCTCTGGGATTCCCAAAGGCCAGTCTTGCTAATAAAGACTGAGGGAAAGAAAGCATTCAGGACTTCCACTTTTTCCATGGAGGGGGTATCTATGTGTCCAGTCTTGATGTCTATGACAAAATATCCAAGCATATCAGAAGAAACAGCAGTTGGCCCTTAAAAGACAATATTTCCAGTAGATCAGAAAATATGTCACTGTAAACAATGTGAAATAAAAAATATTACAAAGCCCTATACCTACAGAATATCTACATATAAAATATATGCTTAAACCTATGGAAAAAGGACACAATTTGAGCTCAAAATACCCCTAACAGTGTCTATTTTATTTGCTGAGACAAATGATTAAAACCCCCAGAGGGACTGAACTATGAACAACGTATACGCATATTTATACTCATGTTTTTACTGAGGCACTGAAAAAAATGTTTTTTAATATGTTTGCAAAATTCTTCTTAATAAGAGCTGTAGACCATTCCAAGAGGCGGGTGCTATTAGGAAACTGAACATACTTTCATATGCTTTAAGATGCTCTATAGCAGATGTGATGCAGTATTTGAGTGGTTCTCAGATAAATTAGTCAGAAAAGTCTCCTAATGGACTTCACAGAGCGAAAATCAGGTTTTTTCCAACCATACTTCTGGGGAATACTTATTTATTTCAGTACTGGTTTTAATATATATTTCAGCCGTTTAGATAGTGCAGATATAAAGAATAGCCATGAAAAGTTTTGCAGAGCACACACAGTTTAACTGAAAATGCTTCCATAATCTGGATCTCTTAAAAAATCAGTTATCTTTCCCTCTGGATATTATCTTTTTGTGGCTCCACTTTATGAATTACATAGCCTCAGAAAAACGCTGTAGATCATAGGTGGGGTTATGATGCATGGGATCTTGAGAGTCTCTAAGAATCATAGAATCATAGAATCATCTAGGTTGGAAGGGACCTTAAAGATCATCTAGTCCAACCATCAACCTAACTCTGACCAAAAAATAAATAAGAAATAAGAAATAAAAATCACTAAACCATATTCCTGAGGACCATGTCGACCCGCCTTTTGAACACCTCCAGGGATGGTGCCTCAACCACTTCCCTGGGCAGCCTATTGCAATGCTGATTAACCCTTTCGGCGAAGAAGTCTTTCCTAATATCCAATCTAAACCTCCCCTGGAGCAACTTGATGCCATTTCCTCTTGTTCTATCTCCTATGACTTGGGAGACGAGACTGACTCCCACCTCTCTACAGCTCCCCTTTAGGTAGCTATAGACCGTGGTAAGGTCTCCCCTCAGCCTCCTCTTCTCCAGACAGAACAACCCCAGCTCCCTCAGCCTCTCCTCATAAGACTTACTCTTCAGACCTCTCATCACCTTCCTTGCCCTTCTCTGGACCCGCTCCAGCACCTCAATGTCTTTTTTGTGGTAAGGGGCCCAAAACTGGACACAGTACTCGAGGTGGGGCCTCACCTGTGCCAAGTACAGGGGGATGATCACCTCTCGCGTCCTACTCACCACACTGTTCCTGATACAGGCTAGGATGCTGTTGGCCTTCTTGACCACCTAGGCACACTGCTGGCTCATGTTCAGCCGACAGTCGACCAACGCCCCCAGGTGCTTTTCTGCCAGGCAGCTCTCCAGCTGTTCTTCCCCAAGCCTCTAGCGCTGCATGGGGTTGTTGTGACCTAAGTGCAGGACCCAGCGCTTGGCCTAAGAAAGGGGCCAACACTCGAGCTGACAATAAAAACAGTCTTGATCAACACAAGTGACAATGAAAAATATTTGTAGTGACTTATTCCAATAAGGACACAAGCCATACAGATCGTAAAGCTTGCAAGCTCAGCTACAAATAGAACATATGCAAGTAGAGATGGTTCTGCTCTGGCTCTGTCCTCATCATGAGAAAGGTGTGAAGTTTTCTAATGACTTTATCTAAGAACAGTGATGTTGTGCTGCTGCTTCTGCATCATTTAAGGGCAACCATAAATTCTTTTAGCAACCATTCCCCACAATATTTCTTTTTAGTTAGCATTCATATATCCACATTTTTATGTATACACCAAACTGCTAGGGGAAAAAAGGAAAGGAAAAAGTAAATCCACATGTACTTTTTAACTGCTGTAGTTCTTGGGCAAAAGAAAAGAGAATGAATCACAAATGTTTAGTATTTAATCTGAAGGTTAAAAAAGTAAGAGAATGGAAAGAATTATATAAAAACCTGTGATATCCTGAATATCTTATAGCAACATAAAGAAAAAAAGCAGACACCTAATTGCCATCTTCACCTCTACAGTTAAAAGAGGTCTGCTATAAAAATTACATGTAATCAATATGAATGCAGCTATAAAAGGAACCACACATGGCACCCTGCAATTTAATTCTGTCCTTATTACTGCTGGGTTCCACTTTTATATTTATAGTATGCATAATGAATGAATACATTTTAGAACTGATCCAAGGGGGAAAAAAATCTCTTTGCTTTTTGACATATTCTGAATCAACAACTGTTTTTCTTAAATCCAAATTAAAATATATTTGGGTTGTGGCTGAGCTGAGGAAGAATTGAGTCTGTTTTATGCAGTGAAGAAGCTATGTGAAGGAGAAAATTTAACTAAATAAAGAAAAATATATTAAAGACAACTAAGAAATCAAATAGAGAAAATAATGAATGAATTAGCACCAGTAGCAAATGTAAAAATTAAAAAATGAATATATATTGTTTCTAGATTTAGAGTCATTTTTCTGTCAATTACTTTCAAAAACTATCTTCTGGCTTACCTTCACAATACCTTAAAAAGAAGTATTTACCATTTTAACATAAGATACATAATTTAACAGAAGATATATTCCATGTGAGAAAGTATTTTTCCAGGTATTTGTGATTTTATATGCTTTTCTAAGATCAGCTTATGCAGCTCAATCATAATTAATTTTTCTTGAACACTGGGAGACAAAAAAAAAATCTATTGGGGATTTATTTTCTGTCTTGTACCCAGTGTTTCACAGCAAAGGCATAACAACAATATTGTTACTGCTTATTAAAGACAATGGGGTAACAAAGGATGTGTATTGATTGAAGTCAGTTGCCAAAATCTTTGCTATCAGGAAGATCATGAACAAGCAAGGGTTTTGTGATATGCAAGAGTCTTTTTCTGCATTCTAAAGAGGGCAGGAGTGTATGCAAAACTGACAGAACAGATGATTTTACTTTACAGTCCATGTCTACTTCAGATCTGAAGTCTTTGAATAAGTTCCATAGAGTGTGCACAAAAGACTTAACCAGTACCATACAAATCAGATCTACTGTAATGTGTTGTGCTATTATTTATGTATGTGCTGTTGTCTCTGTATGTCCCGCAACTCTGAAAGCTGAGATGTTTACTTTCAGGCATTTGCATGTGGCAGATACGACCATCTAGATATGCCATATAGAATCTCATCCCATAAAGACTGAATTGCCCATGTTGCCATGGATCCTGGGGTCACTTTGGAAAAGCATGTGCTTTTTTCTTTCTTTATTGTTGGAAACTAGTAAATATTCTCCTGTTCAGACTCTGTAGCACCCTCTTCCATGCCTCATCTACTGCTCTGATATAGCTGCCATTATAACAGAGCTCGTAGTTTGTATTCACAACATTATTATTCAATAACCTTGTTTTTCCATTGAGAAACTGCCTTCTGCCCCTGTGTTTAATGTGTGAAATGAAGTCATTCTAACTAGAGGACCTGTCTTTTTTACATATTTGTAAGACATCATCCACTCTTGCAAATTGCTTAAAATCATTCTAACAGTACAAAGATATCACCTGCAATATGGCTGTGGGATTTTTTATTCAAAATTCTGAGTTCCTGAGCTCTAATTTTCTCTGCGACTGATTTGTTCTATAACCTCAGACAACTTTTTTGTCATTTAATCTGCTCAGTTTTATATTGAGTTGATATTATCTAATTCAGTGAGACCCTTCTGAAGACTTATTATTGTTAGTGATATGAAAAGATATATGTTACACAAGTGCAAAGTATTATGATGTTTAGGTGCTTTGCACCAGCCGGCTGCTCACTGATGTTGCCGACAGGCAAGAAGGAATGACATAAATAGTATCTGGCAAAAAAGCCTTCAACAATCACCAGAAGTAGGGCTATGAATATAGTAAAAACTAATGACACAGTCATTGTACTCAGGCTGACAAGCTTTGCTAAGAGGCAACGAATGTTAACGTAGGCTCAGATTTGTAAAAATGTTGTATTCTGGACATGGCCATCCTGGTTTTGGCTGCTTTGGCGTGCCATCAGGACAAAAATCTGACAACCTGTAGCAATTGAAGCCTGTGACCTCAGATATATTGAATTGTTAATGCTAATACCATTTATTTGGCTACTGAAATGAAGCTGGTTTATGCCAGATTCGTTTAGAGGACTTGGAAAGCTCTTTCTAATAATCTGCATCTATCCAGAGCTGTACATACACAAAGCTTTATTCATTAATCAGTCTTCAAGATCAACAGGAATCCTTTTTTGTTATTTCTTTTTTTGGATCTAAGGTCTACAGTTTTGCAGCTCCATTGAAAGCATAATGTATTTCCTAATAAAGCAGTTTAATTGTTATTAGTCAACATAAACTCCTGAAGATTTTACCTAATCAAAATCCTTCATCTGGCTTGACATTTTAAATATTTTTTTTTAATTACAGAAAAGAATTATTAATTTAAAAAGTGTTCAACTACAAGAAGAAGAAGTTAATTTTTGTAAGATTTTACATTCAAGGGCTTAAATTCTGCTTCTAATTTCAAAGGTACAGAAAAATAAAAAAGTAGAGGAAAGGCCACAGTTCATTCTCCTCAGAAACTACATTGAATATAAAAAAAATATTTTCCACAACTTAAGTATGTATTTTTAATAAATACACATATATTTTAGGCACTTACATAAAACTACACATTCTGAGCACTTCACCATGATCAATCATTTCTTCATTAATTCCTACTGACAAGTTGTCTAGGAAATATGAAGTCTAAATTTCCTAATTGTGTTTTGATATTTTATTCTACAATGGCTTGTAGTGTTTTCAGACAGAATAATATGTTTATTATATCATCTGAATTCTACTTATGCTAAAAATAATACTTTTTTCCTTCCAGAACTTTAGTATAACTTCTGACATTTTATTATTTTTCCCACTAACATCTGTTTTATGAATAATAAGGGTTCTCCTTGTGTCTAAGAAAATGTCATCATTAGATGTAGCTACAGCCTCAGCAGTTGCCCATGAAAGATCTTTGCCACTATACACAGCATGTTTCTTCTTTGATACTTCCACTCCTGTGTGGGCTCTTGTAAAATGTTTTTTTCTTAGAGATATATTAGTTCTGTCTGTTTACATTTGGTTTTGCTTCAAGATCTGTTTCTGTTTTACAAATTTTTTTTTCTTTCTTCTAAATACATCCTGAAGATTTGATGTAATTCTGTATTTTAGAAAATACCTTCTTCTTTCTCTAAGTCTAAATCAAGTTCTTAATAACCTTTCCCTCAGTTTTGAGTCTCAGATTGCTATTGCAGCCTTGTTTACTGGGATTCCAAGTACCTTCCAAAATTCTCTCATTAATCTCAAACTTGTTCTTAATTCTTTTTGGTTTTGAGTTTCTCGCGTACAACTAATATAATATACATCCCTCAGTCTTAGAAATACTTAGATTTTCTGAATTATCTTTAGCTTTCCTTCATACTCTTCTCAACTGCTATGAATATACAGTGATTGTATAGCTTGGAGTTTTCACCTGAGTGTCCTATTTAAACCTTTTTGGTTATTCCTTTGCTTCCACTTTTCATTCTAACTCTACAGCTGGTACTATACAGTGTCATAATGTGCTGCAATTTACAAATCATAATTATACCAAATCCTTAAGAAGACGACAAGGGAGAGACACTTTTCTTCAGTTGACAGTTTGAAATTACCTTCAGATAGACTAGGATGTTGCAGAGGTTGTTTCACTTCTAGCTTGAACAGTCCAGTACGCACAGGTTATCTCAACAGTGTTCTACTCCACCACAGAGCCTTTAAACTTTTCATCAGAATAGATAGCAGGTGTTTTTTATAGCAATATCTATTTAAGACTATATTATAGGCAGAAAAAATGACATGCAAGTGCAGTAATAAATAACATGTATAGGTATAAAAACAAATTTAAGCATGAGACTTATGAGAATCAATGAAATAGAAGAGCTTTAGTTTATATTTTTTTCCAAGGGAGAACAAACGTGCTTGACCACTGTTTATCAGTCTGCAATTTCAGGTGTGATGGAGGACAGAAAAAAGCTGAGCATCAAAAGAGTGCAAGTAAGAAAAAGGAAAGTGTAGAGAGAAAGGGCTAGGTGGAATAGACTGATAAAAAACAGACAAAGAAATCAGGACAGAGTAGAACATTTCACTTGAAAGTCTATTTTAAAGAATGAGACATGCTGCAATGTAATCCTTAATAAAGGGTAAAATTCCTATCTCCAGTCTGCACTGCAGTTCTTAATAGTATATTCTGCAGCTGTCCTGTATACAGAACTCCCACTGATATTAATAAATGTTCTTTTCATTGAACTACTGCAGAATATGAATAGAGATCAAGAAGAGAAAACTTTACTGTGTTATGCACAGAACACAGAACACTTGCCATCCTGACCAGCGCTGACTTGGTGACTCACTTTTTCATTCCTAATCTGTAAGAACTTGACCTTTGTCTCATGATTTTATATAGGTGGCATATTATTTGGGCCTTAGCTATTGCATCTTCTCGTTTCTTTTCAGTAGCCAGGTGCTCATATTTTCCTCCATGACAACTCTGAAATATAATTATAGTTTAAAACAAAACAAAAAACTCAAAACCATACAACGATTATAAACCTAGGAATATGCACAACACATTTCATAATTTCCAAACAGACCACAAAATATGGACCACAAAAAATGGAAAAATAGAGATTTTTGGTTTTACCATCTTATCTTCATTTGATTCACTGTTTTTTGACCAATATTATTTGTGTATCACAGAATTACAAGATGGTTGAAGTTGGAAGGGATCTCTGAAGGTCATCTGGTCCAGCTCCCCTGCTCAAGCAGGGGACACCTAGGCCCAGTTGTCCAGGATTTTGTCTGGGCATTTTTTTGTATCTCCGATGATGGAGACTCCACAGCTTCCTTGGACAATCTGTGCCAGGACTCAGTCACCCTCACAGTAGGTAAGTGTTTTCTGATGTTCAGAGGGAACTTCTTGTGTTTCAGTTAGTGCCCATTGCTTCTGATCCTGTCACTGGGCACCACTGAAAAGAGCCTGGCTTCCTCTGCTTTGAACACTCCTTTCAGGTATTGATAAGGTTCCCCCTGAGCCTTCTCCAGGCTGAGCAGTCCCATTTAATAAGTATTATATTGTAAAATACTATTTTACAACATAAAATTAAGGATCCTTTTAAAGGATTTGTAGAACATAAAGCAAATTACTTTTAAGAGTCATTCCATTTGAAACAAAGATGATCTCCTTTAAAAGGAGGCATGATATATTAATTGACATCAAAGGAATTGCATTTATACATGTATGGTGCATTATATGTATTTAGATCTGAATGAATTTGTAGAATTTATAATAAACTATGTCTTCATTTTCCCTGCCATTTCGTATATGACATAATGTACTCAGTAATAACAGTAAAATATATTTTCAAATATGTATATATAATTTCATTCAAAATGCAGGTGATTAAAAAAAGTTATAGTTAAAAGAGTAAAATTTTACATCTGGTAGATGAAAAAGGGGAATGGAAAGCCAAACACACTATATTTCAGGCTACCATAATCCAAGTCGACCGAGTCTAAAAAAAGTTAAAAAGATGTTAGATATTAATGGTTTCTTTTTAAATTCAAACTATGACTAGAACAACAGAAAAGGAGATTATAAGGGCTCCAAAGGAATTTTTGCTCAGAAGCACAAATAGCTTATTCTAAAGGCATAGCAATTAGTGAAAAGCCTTCAACTTCTCATCAACTTCAGACGTAGACAGTCTGGATGTCTGTCTTTGATGTATCGACACTAGGATTCTAGGATTTATTTATAATCAATATCGAGAAGCAGCTACTTTAAGGATGTGATTTATCTCATCTTAAGTAGATATCTTAGTTAGGATAAATCACATATTGCAATTGTCTGTTTTCTTTCATTAACTATAAACAAGACCTAAGAGTAATTACCTAAGATGTAGGCTTCTCCCTTTAATCAGCTAAATCCCACTCTCAATGACTTCAGTGGGTCTTGATTTTCTATTTAAAAATTGGGGTTTTTTTTCATCATTATATAATGTAACATATCAGTATGCCAAATTAGTACAAGATAACATGTGAGGGACAAGAGGATGCCTATTAAGCTGAACAGGGGGATTGCATTCACTTTAGCACTGGTTCTGCTAATTTCCTACTGAGACAAATTGATTTGGGCATATTGAGCAGACTAGCTCATGTTTTAGTTTTAGTCTTAACTGAAGTCCTTGATGCAAAAAGAATGCAAACTTTCTGTGGAAAATAATAATAAAAAAAAGTAATAATTTTTTGTTCTCAAGTTTCTGAACAATAGAGTAACTTTTGAAAAAGTTCAGTAGTTACACACCCCACACCCCCCCCAAACACACACACAGGACTAGCATAGCAAAACATGGAAAGAACTGAAATGCTAAATAACTATTTTCCTATTCAAAACATCTGATGCAATCATAGAAAATGCTGTTTAATGTAATTTTATTCTCATATTAATTTTATTTAATTTATTACATTAAAATTCTTGTTTTATTTTCCATTTTTTGGATATCTGTCATATTCTATGAAAAAATTTCTTGCTAAAAATTGAAAAGATTATATTATATATTTTCAGGGTAAAAGATTGCTTGGTTGTACACAATTTTGAGCAATTCTGATATGGAAACATTTACTTGTTCCTCACTAAGCTGGAATGAGTAGTTTAATCATAGACCATTTATAATTAAGTACTTTATATTTGTGAGATGGTTTTAAAAATATTTAGTCCTCATTGCTCATTTATAGTGAACAGTAAGTTTTCAGTGAATGGAAAGTATGTGTCATATACTAACATTAGTTAAAATACCAATTATTAGCAATGACCAGGCTGAACTACAGTAAATTATGTTTTATGAATTATGTTTTGCCTCCTTTTTCACTTTATGAGATGCTAACACTTTGAAGTTGTAAAATACAGTGTAAAGTCTGACATCTTTTCAGATAGCCTCCATATTGAAACCCACCCCACATATTTTATGTTGCAATTCATACACTGAATTTTTTAACATTTTATGTCTTCTGCATAGTTTTCATTAGCCTTTCTGTTACAGTAATGTAAGTCACAGATAATTACATTTTTGTACAACTTTGAATTTACAGCAGTACAACTGAGTGAAGAATTTGCTCCTATCCTTGAATCTGAGTTTCTTTTATATTCAAACTCTGTTTCGCAGCCATCAAGAGGCTCACTTGCTGCTGTGCAAGTCAGCAATTTCAGCACTGAGTGATTATTAACTAAGAAAAAATTCAAAAATTCTCGTTCATTCTTCACATGTCTCTTATTATCTAGTCTTCCAGTCCCACTGTTAAATTTACCTCTTCTTTTCTATGAAACCAAAGCTTCCAAGGACTCATCATTGCCAAAGACACTACCCAGTAAAGAAACTTGTTCCTTTAAAATCTCTATGAAGGTTGTATGGTTTAGGAAGCATTGGTGGAAGTACAGTTAAACCTACTCAGATGTCTTCATTCTAATCAAAGATATTATTTTGGTGTTATTGCTAAAATGCCACATGGTTATTATTTAACACAAAAGTACAATATTATAATTAACTTCTAATACATGAAGATAGCTTTAATTGTGTCTCAGATTTTTAAATCAGATTTTTAGGTTTGCCTCAGATTTTATTCTTTTCGTACTTCACCCAACAGCTTGAAATGGGATCACCACTAAGAGTTCATGGAAAGTCCCATTCCATGGAGTTAAAGGATCAGTGACATATCTGCAGGCAATCTGGTTCTACCAGAACACCAGGTAGAGAATGGATGATGAGGTTCTTGGAGAGAAGGGTGGTATGTTCAGATCTCATGGTGCCAAGGAGGACCTGGATCATACCTCATTTGTGAGGCCAAAAGACAGTTGTACCAGGAGTACAGCAGACTCACACAAACCTCACAAAAGGATCATTGATTTCTGAACCTTTGGTGAAAAGTTGAATCTGCTATGAAGTGCTAAGGAAAATATTTGTAAATAATGACCTGATCTCTGTTGTATCCCAACTGCTAACTCCAAGTACCTTCTAAACTTGGAATCCAGAATCGCTGTTGGCCCTATCAATGCTGCGAGGCTTTATCCTTTACTTTTGAAAGCAAATACACATTCTCCTATTCACAAGGAAAAAGCTTTTAGAGATATCTAACTGATAACGTTGGAGTCTCGATAACCAGTATCTGAATATTAGTCTGAAGAACTTTCATAATTGAAGCTGGTCCTCTGCTGTTAGGTACTGCAGCACTGAAATCAAGCACCTAAAGTAGATGTTTTTCAGTATTCCAGGAGTATACAGAACATCTATTTTTAACTCACAGCTGACAGCAATGCTAAACTTGGAATACATGGGCTTCAATACAGACATTCACTGTTTCAACTGTATTTACTCATTCATACTATGTTGACTGTATGTTACTCGTATTTAAATGTAATTTAGTTTACAATACTGGATAATTTTTCTTCTGAAGGAAAAAAAAAGAAACAATGTGGACCACTTTAAATCCCAATCTCACCTATGAATCTCACAACAGGATATTGGAATAGAATGAGGTAGAACTGAATTATCCTTGTATGCTTTCTATTTCTCTTATATTTTTTCATTAGCAAACTGATAAGGACTTTTCCATGGGTTTAGTAGTATTACAGATCAAGAATGGGGAAAATAAAAGAAAGATATAGGCTTTTCTTTTATTCATGAACAATACATAAAGGAGTTTTGATTAGATGCTATCTTTTCCATATGCCTCTACTTCAGAAGGTATTTCTCCCATAATCAATATTTTGTTCATTGTCTGCAAAAGCTTTGCTTCAGGATCTTCAGTAAAAAGAGTGCTTTACAGTAATAATGAGTTCCCATTGAAGTAAAAACCTTTTTGCATTTATGTAAGATAGAATTATTTTAGGCATATAAAATTTGAGGAAAGTTTCAAAATAATTTTAGTTTGAAACACAATTTATATTAATAAGAGCTTACAGATAACTGAAATTTGTTGATGATCATTTGAGCTTACACTTTTTGAAAATTGCTTGGGTTTCAGACTTAAAACTGGTAAAATTACAAACATCTTACAACTTCATTTTTCCTCTGAGATTTAATGTTGCAAGTGTCAAATCTCTATTCTCCATATAAATCCCTTATGCACTCTCAGGAAAAAGTTTTTATTTCAGACTAAAATATGGTTTCTATAACGTGTTAGTACCAGATTTTAAAGAGGAGATATTCACAATGCAGTCAAATTAGGTGGGTAGTATATTCTTACTTGATTTGTGTACACAGTACATTTTATCAAAACTGGGAAATCCATCACAGGCACATTATATTCATCATTCCTACTGTGTCAGGCCTCAAGATTCTGTGAAAATGATGCTGTGGACTTTAAATATAGCTCATGTGACACAGATGAGTGATGATGATGATGAAGAAGTTAGGGAAGAAAATAAGGAGCATATGAGGAGCACTACAGATCCCAGTAAGTATCTTTTTGTAGGATCCACAGCATGACAAATTGTTAAGCCTGATTTAAAGGCTGTGTTTGACAACCAGGGCTGAAACAGATCCTCAAAATATCTTGTAGATAAAAATCCCTTTAACCAAAATTTCCTGGTCATTTGTCTAGCTGATGATGATTCATCCTTCACCCTAGCTGATCAGACTGAATCACATTGTTCTGAAAGGGTTGTACAAAAGGTTGCCACATTTTCACAGATGCAGGGAAAAATCTTTTTTTGCCAAAGCCTGATGATTCTTCAGGAAATTGCAGCAAGTCATGTACCCTCACATACTGAGCAATAT